>PVJO010022621.1:0-27688 GCA_004026905.1 Hystrix cristata | reverse complement strand
GGACAAAGAGGTGTAATAGATATTATATAAAGGGAGGATGGTGTGCAGAGGAGAGGAGTGCTAGAAAGAAAGAAGGAGAAAAACAGAAAGGCAACAGGGGAAAGAGAGGGGAAAGGGAAAATATGGAAAATGATGAATGAACCTGATATAAATAGGGGGGGAGGGAGGGGAGGGGAGGGGCGGAGGAGAGGGGGAGAACCAAGATGCACCATGTATAGGTACAGAATAAATGTAATGAATGTGATCAATGTATGTAGAATGTACCAATACATGCTCTTGGTTTAAAATAAATAAATAAATAAATAAAAAAGAAAAGTCCCGCGGTTACCAAGCACCTCCCCTCCACTTTCGTGTGTCCAGGGCGGGAGGGGGAAATCTCTCTGTCACCTGGCAACGGATGTCGCAGGGCAGGCTCAGGTCGCAGGCTTTGTCCCAGTGCCGGGGCTCTCTCTCACCTGATTGAAAAGTCCCGCGGTTACCAAGCACCTCCCATCCACTTTCTGTGTATTCAACTTGTTTTTAAAGATTCCACATATAAGATATCTTTCCTCATTTTTATTTCTGTACCTGGCATATTTCATTTAGCATGTCTACAGGTTCATCCATGTTGTCCAAAATGGCAGTATCTTCTTTTAAAAGACTAAATAATATTCCATTACATGTATATCCCACCATTTCTTCATAGGCACTTACATTGTTTCCATATCTTGGCAATTGTGAATTATGTTGCAATGCAGTATCATTAGAGAATACTTTTTGTCTGTTCTTCCTCTTTTATATCTTTGTTTAGATCTTGTCTTCTTGTGTTATTTTTTAATACAAGATAGCCATTATGTATGAATTTATTCCAGAGGGGATTTACTTTTGCTCCTGGCATATCAACTTAATTATATTACAGTTGTATCAATCATATTATTATAATTATTATATTATACTTATATTAATTCTTATTTTAATTATAATCAGAGATTAGATGATTTAAATTTGAGCTTCAGATCTTGTGAGGCTCCATCTATTTCCAGTTGACACTTTCTCCAAAGTTTCAGATTTTCAGGAGCAGCAGCTAAAAGTTTATGGGCCTTACTTGGTCCTTTCCTCTTGAAAGACCATGAACTTTATTTTTTGTCACTCTTGCTTTTATTTTTGAAAAATATGCTCAATTGTCCAGTCTCTCAATTACCACTTTTACTTTTGGAATTGGCACTTGCCTCTCAGAAAGCCTCAGTGGCCAGGCTAACCTCTTTTGCTTCTCTATTTTATTGTTAATATGTCTTAAAATTAAAAAAAAATTGTGGTAGCTTTCTTATGCCCTTTGAACAGATTTTTACAGTATTTTGTTTATACTATATAATCATTTTTACAGAGATATTTGGATTGAAATAGGCCACTGCCAGAAGTGGGACCCACTACAGAGTTTTTCAAGATAGCCCTCTGAGCTTGATCTGTGGTGCCAAAGAAAGATCATAGGTACAGAATTTAAAATAAGGCTTTTCTGTTTACTACAGTAAAAAGGATGGAAGTACTTACAAAGCAGAAGCTGGTCGACAACCAGCACATCCCAGTTCATTAGCCCCTGAAAATCACAGGCTTTCTTTTATACATAAGTATAGTCTGAGATCACCCCTGAGAGTTTCCTTATGGTCAGCAAGAGAGCAGCAGACCCTAGCATCAAAACCATCAGATGTGGTTGTTGATCCGTAGAAGGAGTATCTCAGGATATTCAGGGGAATTGAAGGGAACGTGGTAATTGTACACTAGGGAATCTCAAAAAGTATTTGTAAGAGATGCTGATAACATGTATTTTAGAGATATCTATTATTTTGTTTAGATTTTAACTTTCTTTAGCAATTCACATGTGGTATATCTCTCTGTAACAGAAAATAACAATATGTGAATTGTATAACTCTCTTATTACAGAGATATACAGCATGTAAATTGCAGTATATCAGAGATGCTCAATATATTCACCGGTTACAGAGAAAGACACATGGCTTATTTCTTCATCACTTTGTTCTGGCTCATACTGCCTATGCTTGGAAGACCCGTTCTGATTATAGCAAACAAGGTCTGATCACAAATGAAGGAGAAGGGAAACTTGAAAAAGAATCCAGTATTTGGTGGAAAGAAGGCTTTCCCATTTTGCTCTAGTCTGGTTTCACAAAGAACAGGAGGGCCTTTGGAAAATTCTGACTTCTGCAAAGCTCCCTATCCAAACAACTGCTTTGGCTGAAATTTATGCTTTCTTTGGGGCCTGCTGATAATTCTCTAAATTGTGTGCTAATGCATGGAGAACTTCCAAAGTGGCTGTCACCTTGAGTGGCATAATTATAGGCTGTGTATAAACTCTTGATAAGAAAATGGGGAAGAAAAAAATCATCAAGATAAAAATGTACCTGTAGATAATGAAGGTGGTAATGAATAGTGAAGGGCACAGAACACTTTGTTTTCTAGGAATGGGCAAAGGAGGCAGGGAGGGAAAAGTTCCATGCTGAATCTAGGGGCAGATCTTGGTCTTCCTTATTGCCCCGATGGAAAGGCAGTGGTTAGTGTGACAAGAAATAGCATGGGAAAAGCCTGAGTTCCAGAGGCAAAGAAGGAAGCCCAGACTCTGGTTCTACAACTTGGTAGATGCGTGATCTGAGAATAGTATCCACATTTGGAGCCTTAACTGAGAAATGGGGTGATAATTTTTGTTTTTCTGAGTTGTGAGGATGAAATATGGAAACCATTGTGAAAGTGTAACACTCAGTATTATCAGAGAAAAAGAAAAGCCTGATTTGGTTAGTTTAGTGTTGTGGTTAAATATGTAGATTTGGAATCAAACAGGCCCAAGTTTGAATCCTGTTTGCTAATTTGTCATACTTTGAAATAATAGAATTACGTTTAATGTGCTTAGCATCCTTTCTGCTATGTGACAGATGCTTAGTGAAGGTTGGCTGCTATTACTGTTATGATGGTGCTCGCTTCAGCGGCACATATACTAGACGATGATGATGATGATATAGGAAAAGTGCTTGTTTGTTTGTGCCTATTTTGGGATCAGAACATTGTTATAGTCAGATTGGGTCTTACAATCCAACATATGTCTTTCACTGGATGGCATTTTAATATAAGGTCAAAAGAGATCAATGAAAGTATTCACAGAGAATTTTCTAAGTTATGCTCTAGAATGAGAATTATATACAATGGATTCTGATTTAACCTCAGCATAAATATATATATCTAGGACCAAATGACCTAGAAAGTGTTTTGAAGAAAATGTATGCTGGTTCTTCACTGAGGAATGGATGAGCCACCTTATCGGAGAGGCCCGGGGATGTGTTTGCTCAGGCTTGGTGTGGATTCCTGTTTCTGGATTCTAAAGTGTCCCTTCTGTACCTTTGGATGCCTTGTTGTTCAGTATTTGGGCTGATATCTTGCTTTCCTTTATGTCAGGAACCTTAAAGCTGTAGTGAGATTATTAAGTAGGGCTGGATGGACTGCTTGATAGGAAAGTTGCGGTGGGGACCTGATAAGTGCTCACCAGAAGGTTTTGGAAGCCAGGTGACTTGCTGTTTACCTTCTCTGCCTGGAAGTAGTGGAATAGGTGAGAAAAGACTTGAAGCCGAGCTTGAAGGATGCTGAAAAGGAGGAAATACTCTACTTTAAAGGAGGTCACAGATATAGATACAGAGAAAAGTTGGCAATAGAGAAACCATTCGATTTATTAAATTTTTTGTTTTCCATGACATTATATTATCTTTCCCTGGCTTCTTGACTGGAATGCATAATCTATTTAAGACAGTGTGCATGTCAAAAACTTAACAGATAAAGGAAACAACTTTTCCTCTGAATAATGTTTTGGCTGCACCCTACAGGTTTTAATATGTAATGTTTCGTTTTCATTATTTTCCTGAAATTTATATGCTATTTAGCACTCTTTCTGCAACAAATAACAAAAGACTCACTCAACTACTTTGAGTAGTTATTATTTCTCATACGAGCAGTTTGAAGTAAGAGGGTTGCAGGGCTCGTTTATTTAGCAGTTCAATGACAACATGAAGGAGTCACATTCACTGTCATCATTAGACAGTAAAAAGAAACCTGGTTTAGTTAGGTTAATGTTGTTATGGTTAGGTTGTGCCATTATCAGTAGTCAAGGCTTGTCCTTTGGCTGGTTCTCCTTCATGGTAGTGTCATGGTAGTGGATATTGCTTAGATGTCACATGCCCATGACAATTTCTAGGTGCAGAAAGGAGACTTCCTTTTTCACATTGAAGAAATCTTTCATCAGAAATCACTCATCAGACTCTCCTTCCAAGTTCATTTGCCAGGATGGCTTCATGTATCCATCCCTAAAATAATTTCTGGTGGTAAAGTTTCTAAGCACTGGAAGCAGGAGTAGTGACCCCCTCACCTGAAGTAGATGACTGCTAATGGGGTAAATTGGGAATAGTATATGAGAAAACACAGATAAATTTTAGATTAGGGAGGAAGGAAGGAAAGTGGCTACTAAAAATGCAACCAGCTTTAACTGCTACTTTCTGCAATTGTGTTTTCGACTTCTTAAATTTGGGAGTTGTTTAAAATATTAGACAAAATTTTAAAATTTAAAAATGGTCAGAGATTTTGGTTTGTTTTTACTTAATATTGCATTGTAGATATACACTAGTCAGCTTTCTGTCACTATAACAAAATATCCGAGGCAATTCACTTATAAAGAGAAAACATTTATTATGGCTTATAGTTCTGGAGGTCTCAGCACAAGTTCAGGGTTTTTTTTTTTTCCTATTTTGGGCCCCTGGTAAGGGTGGCACATCATGGCAAGAGCACTTGGCAGAGAAAACCACTTACATCTTGAGCCAAGAAACAGAAAGAAGAAATGGACAAGATCAGAGTCCCACAGTTCCTTTGGTGGCTTATTTCCAATAACCTAAGGACATCCTACAACACCCCACTTCATGGAGGTCCACAGCACCTCCCAATAGCATCACCCTGGGGACTAAGCCTTAATACATACATCTGGGAACTAAACCTTAATATACTATTCAGGCTATAACCGGATAACAATATGGTTTGATGATTTTAATTTTTATTTTTTAAAAGTTTTTTCATGTTACAAACAGAGAATTTTGCATTTTGTGATCAAAGGAAACGAAAGAGTAGTTTCTGTTTTTGCTTGGTATTGTTAATTATATCATTCAGATTTTATATATCTTTTCATTTATTAACTTGATACTTTCCTAAACTTTCTATTTAGGAATGCACTTAAATTATAGGACTGTTTACAAAATTAGTACAGGATGATTTCCATATATCCTTCACTTAGCTTCTCCTGATGTTGATCAACTCACTGCAGGATATTTGACAAGACTAAGAAATCACCATCCATCTAACTCTATAATCTAAGTACAGACTTTGCCAGTTTTCCCACTAATGTTTAGTTTAATCTCTAAAGACTAAGAAAGATGCTCCCTTACTATTGAATTTTGGCCTCTTTTTGCATTTACAGCAATTTTTGGGCTTCATATATTTTAATTCTATATAATTAACCATATATAGCTTTAAGACAATTTTATGTTAATGTGGATCATACCCTTCATCAGCAATGTGATCTTTTAAATTCCATTTAATGCTTTTGCTTTGAATTCAGCATTTTCTGAAGAAGACAAACCCTGACTTCCTTTTGTTTAAATTTGGCTAGTATTCTTTTATTTTTAGCTTCCTGTGTAATTTTGTTTGGATGTGTATAAGTCAGGGTCCTGGTAGAAAACAGATACTATGTTTGAAAGAGGTAACAATGAGAAATGTCAAGGAGTGAGCCGGGTGTGGAGAGACCACCAGTGACAGCATAGTGTCCTTGGGCTCAGTCACTTGCTACAGCCTAATCAGAAGGGCTGCCTGATGGGAGCAGTGGCCTTCAGTGGCAGGACCTTGCCTGCTATGCTGATACTGTGTTAGAGAACCAGGGAAATGGCTGTCCTTCCTTCCTTCGGATCTGGGATGGGGTCTTCCTGTGATCAAACCTAACCGAAAGCTAGGGGTACAGTCACATGCTGACGGATTGGTATTGGTTTCCTCCTGCTTCACAGAGCAGTGGGGAATAATAGAGAGCATATCTGGAAAGTAAATAAAAAATGTCTGGTAAAAGACATGTTGTTTGTACAGAGAGCTTTTATAGCTAGATTTAATTTTCTTGAAACAATCTGAGGATTCTTTTTATGCACTAGTAAACTTTTCAAATAAACATTTATTGTTGTAATAGATATGTTTTTATTTTCATCTTGGTCATTTAATTCTTAGTTTCTCTTTTTTTTTTTTTTTTGGCGCTGGGGATTGAACTCAGGGCCTTGTGCTTGCAGGGCAAACACTCTAACCACTGAGCTAAATCCCCAGCCCAGTTTCTGCTTTTTAAAAAACTATTTCTTGCTATTTCCTACTTCCTGTCATTTGGTATTGTTGTCTGTTTGTTCTTCTATATTTTCTACTTTGTTAATTTAGAAGGTGTACAGTCTATTTTTGGTTCTATTCCTAGATAACTCTGCATATACACTTTAAACAGTTAACCATACTTCAGTCTCGGATTATCAGCTTCACAGATGAAGCAATATCCCATTGTCCATGAAAGAAAATGTCAACAATTATAAATCTTACCTTCTGTTTTATAATTAGGATTTCTTTGCTTACTGAGAAAGAGTTAACATGGATTCATTGCTCTGGGTAATTGTATTGTTTTGGGGCTGAATTCTGTCCTATGGTTGTGGTAGTGATTGGGGTGAGCTGGTCATGTCTACATAACATCCTAGAGGTTCCTGGCTTTGGGTTTGATATGACCTCATTATTCTCCCCCCCACCCCAAACTGGAGTGCCTTGGAGGTCATTTTCTCTTGCTTCCCTCCCATACTGTCCTCAGGAAGTTACTTACATTGGAGAGAGTTCTCTGTGAGACGGGGTGCATTTGCCCTCTGCCCTTTTGTAGCCTCCATTTCCATTACTCCCACTTGGGTGGGGAGAGGTGAGTATTAATAAGATTATTAAAGTTTTTAAATTTTTTATTGGTATATTTTTACAGTACATAGTGATTATACTTATGGGGAGTTGGTACTTGTACATAATACATCTCAATTCAGTTTTTTGTTCCCTATCCCTCCCATCCCTCTCTACTCCTTCCAACTCTTGGTCCCCTTCCCATCTGCAAACTCTATTTCAATTTTTTTCCAATTCTTTTTTTTTCTATTCAGTATTCTTTTCCTCCATTTCCCCTCCTTCCATCTTTTGTTCCCCTCCCCATTTCAAAAAGATCTCTCTACTTCCTATTATCTATCTTTTGGAGAGTCCTCAAAAAAAACCAAAAATAGGTATTTCATTTGACCCAGCTATTCACCTTCTAGGTATCTTCCTGAAAGCATTCAAGTCATCATATTACAGTGGTACATGCATACCTATGTTTATAGCAGCACAATTTATAATAGCTAAGGTTTGGAAATGGCATATATGCCCATCAACAGATGAATGGATGGAAAAATGTGCTATTTATACACAATGTAGTACTACTCTGCCACAAAGAAGGATAAATTTGAGGCATTTGTAGGTAAATGGATGCATCTTGAGACCATAATATTAAGTGAAATAAATCAGACACGCAAGTTTAACTATCACATGGCTTCTCTTATAAAGAAACCTAAAATATAAATAAAGAGTAAAATAAAAGATAGTTAGTAAGATTTAAAGAATTCTTTCCTTTTGGAATCCACATCTTTGGTTTCCTCTCTGTCAATTTTGGAGTCAAATGGTTTTTATTTCAGTTTCAGGTTGACATTTCTTAGACTTTGTGCCATGTGACTGAGATCTTACTGTAGTTTGAATATTGATAATATGTTTTCAATTTAGTGCTTTCTGTTCACCTATGTAGGTTTTAGATAATAAAGTTTTATAAATCTGAGCATATATTGTCATCTTCTTCTAGTATCTTCTTTTACAGTCCCCCCACTTTATCAAGCTGTGTTTGAAGAATAGAAATTGTACATTTAATGTGTACAGTGTATTGTTTGAAGCACATGTACATTGTGAGATGATGACGTGATCAGGCTAATTAAAACATGCATCATTTTGGTAGGTCTTTTACGTTTTTTATAAAAAGCATTCAGATTTAAATCTTTAATTCATTCGATGATACTGAGCTCCAGGAGATACCTTTTTTAAACTATTGAAAATTCGTTAGTGTGTCTGTCTTCCCCAATTCCCACATATGTGGATGATTCCACCAGACCCTGGCAGGGACAGGATTGCAGACACATTTTTCTGTGGCTGATTGTCCACATCTGCAAGAGGACCCTCCCTCAATTTTTGATCAGTTTCAACTTTTCAGGAATTCTGAATCTGCTGGAGGGAGGAAACTGACAGGAATATAATTTTTCCTGTTTCATTTAAAAAAGGCAATTTTAGGGAAAATTGAAATTTACGATACAGTTTCTTTTTTAGCACTCTATAAATTTGAAGACATCTTGATAGCTGCAGAACATAAAAATGTATTATGGATAACTTGGTTTGCTCATAAAATGATCATGTTTGTCACATTAAATGTCAAAATGTAGTTTATGAAGATAACAATTATATATTTAGTAATTGAATTGACATTCAAACTTGTCCTCGTTTGCAACAGAAAGAATGACAACTCAGCATTGTTTAAGCAACAGAGCACCTCAAAGTACTCATAAAAATAGCACATTTCTCTATGCTTCTTGATGGATTTCATGGTCAGCGAGAAAAGCAAAAGTCAGTCAAGAGTTTCAATTTGCAGAACTCTAGTGCTGTTTTCTCTCCTGTAGCACGAGGGTCGAGGTTGCACACTGGTAAAGAGCAGTCTGGAGACAGACTGCCGGCACCCAAATCCAGCTCTCCTACTCAATAGCTGAGTGATCTTGCTCAAATCCTTAATCTCTCTGTGCCCCAGTTTCTAGTCTATAAGGCAGAGAATGAGAAATTTCTTTCTAATTCTGTTGTGTTAAACTAACATATGAAAGTCTTTAGTGGAATAAGCATTAGCTATTGTTATGATCAAGACTTACAGTAATTCTTTAGGTTCTGTCACTTGCTATGAGTAAATTAATGAAGCTACCTGAAATTTTGTTTTCTTAGACACTGAGAGCAGAGTGATGGGCAGGGATATATCTGTCTCTAGCAGATAGACCACAGGTTTGTAGCACTGGGGAAGCAAATTCAGTGCATTTTGTTTGACTTGAAATTATTTAAAGTTTTTGAGTTGGACAGCCTTTGGGTGGGATATGTATTTACCAATTAGCCACTGTCTCTACCCATCCCTGTTACTTACCCTTGGCTCAATTTATAATTTCTGCTCACCTCTCCAGCCCTTGTAGACATTTTGTTAAAGCCAGCAAGAAGGCATCTGTGAGCAAAAGAAGTACAAAATACTTTATTTCCCCTTGGCAGCAAAAATTCAATTGCCTAAGTAACTAACAATAGGAATAATCCCAGAGGGGATTCACATATTGAAGTTACCAGATAGGCCTTTAAAGTACCTATGTTTATTTTGTTCAACAAGATATTTTAAATAGCTAAGAATGTTGGTAGAGATCAGAAAACTATAAAAAGAAAGCAAATATGAATTCTAGGGGTAAAAATACACTGACTATCTCAGTGCTTGGGTTTAATAACTAAAGAGACACAGCTGAAGAGAGAATTAGTAAGTTAAATATTGCTTAGAGGCAAATGCTAAGAATGAAACAAAGAGAGACAAAAAAGGAGGAAAACACATAATAGAGGACAAGAAACAGTGTACGGTGAGACCATCTAAACCTGTCATTGCAATCCCAGAGGAAGGAGGAACAAGAAGACACAATAATTGAGAACTTTAAAAATAAATCAGTGGAAGACCTCAAATTACAAGAATTCCTAAAAACTCTGATTGACGAAAAGAAATCCATGAACAGAGAAATATATCACAAAAAAATAGCTGAAAGTCTTAAAGAAACAGAAAAACTTTAAAAGCACTTAGAGGAAGCAGTGCAGATTACTTTCAAAGATATGGGACCTTAGACTGTTCGTTTCTTCAGAGAAACAGTGGAAATCAGAAGGTGATGAAATTTATATTTAAGATGAAAAAAGAAAGTAACTGCCAATCTAAAATTTGTTACCTACTAAAAATATCCCTCAAAAACGAAGATATCATGAAGTTGTTTTCAGATAAACTAAACTGAGTCCATTACCAGCAGACCCTTAAAAGGAATTAAAGGGAACGCTGAAGAATATTTTTCAGACAAAAAGAAAATAATCCTGATAAAACACTGCAGGTGCAGAGAGGGATGAAGAGAAGTGGGGAGGACAGCTATAGGTACGTAGGTAAGTTTACTTGGAGATCAGGTATGTAAGCAAAAAAATTGTCTCGCTGTGTTCAAAAGAGCTATACAAGTAAAAAAAAAGGTGGCAAAATTCAGCTAAAATACTCTAAATTACTTGTATTTGTCAGGAAGAGAATAAAGAAAAATACTAATTAAGATTAAATTTGATGATTGAAGATTGCACAGTGAAAGTGCCTCTGGGTCAGAAAAGTAATGGTGATGATTAAGTACGCATCTCCCTAGACATCCTCCAAAAATGTGCCCTTTATTCTTGGGCACCAAGATGTCAGTCTTCCTTAATTTAATTTAGAAGTTTATTGTAGTTGAAATAAAATACCAAAAAGCTTATTTTTCCGGAGCTAGACAAATTGACGAAACTACTCTTACCAGGCATTGAAACATTGTACAAATCCTCTATTAGTAAAATGGTGTGGTGCTGGCATGTGAGTAGACAGGGCACTGAGGTGGAACAGAAAATCAAGGAACAGAGCCACCTATACATGGAAATCATGGCTCTAATGTAAGCAGAAATGTAAGCATAAGTCCTGGGACAAAGAATTACTTTTTTTTTTTTTTTTTTGGTGGTCCAAAAAACAGTTTATTTAAAACAAAGGTTGACAAGGTGTAGGAAGAAGGAAGGAGGGAGAACAACAAATCTAACATAAAAGTATACAGGAAGCATCTCGAATCAAAGAATTACTTTTTAGTGAGTGGTATAGGAAAATCAGATGGCTATCTGTAAAAGCACAAATATATCCCTCTCTTATACTATGCATAAGAATGACCTTGAAATGGGTCATATATATATATATGAAATTAATCTATATAAAACACAGGTGAATTCTTCTGTAATTTGAGCATAGGGAAGTTTACCAAATTATCACTCAAAATCCAGATGCAATAAAAGAAGTTTGATGAGTTGAACTATAAAAACATCTTTAAAACATCCTTAATGGCAAAAACACTATAAGTACATTCAAAGGCAAATGACAAACCGAGAGAAAATATTTGCAATATATACCACAGATATGGGTTGGTATCTCTAATATATAAGTTTAGGTTAGAGGGGCACCAATCTAGAGAAATGAAACTTAGAAAAACCAAGTATCTTCATATCTTTAAGATATGGAAAGATTCTTCAAAATACAAAAAGTGCAAACCATAAAGGAAAATATTGATGAAATTTACTATAGAGAAATTAGGAACATCTCTGTTCATCAAATGACTTGGTAAATATTCAGGCAAAAGTGAGAGAAAAAAAATTTGCTATCCATTTAATCAACAAAGAGCTCACACTCAGAATATAAACAGAACTTCTAAAAATCAATATGGAAAGGTCAAACAGCTAGACAGAAAAATTATGCAGAAAATTTGAACAGGCACTTCACAAATGAAGGTATTCAAGTGACTAATAAATATGCAAAAAGGTATTGGACCCGATTACTTAGCAGGGAGTGTGAACTGAAGCCATTAGCTATGACTACACTCACCAGAATGGATAAATTTTACAATCCTGGTAATAACAAATGTCAGAGTGATTGTGCAACAGCCGAAACTCTTCTTGTACGTTGCTGGTGGGGATACAGGTTCACATATCTGTGGAGAAGAGTTGTCATTATCTTTTACATACACCTACCTTAGGACCCCAAACTCCCTCTCCTAGAATTATACTCAACAGAAATTTGTGCACATGTGTACTAAGAGATTTGTATAAGAACACTCACAGCTGCATTATTCACAATGGTCTCAAAGTGGGAAAAATATAAATGTGCATCAGTGGTAAAGTGTAATGATCTAGAGTGATTTGCTGGTAATGTTTTGTGAAAAGCCAGACTCAGAGGAAATGCTGTGAGATTTCATTTATTTTAAGTGAAAAATCTAGGCAAAATGTTAATGTTTAGAGATGTATGGTTAGGTACTAAAACTAGAAAGACAAGTATGGAAGTGATTGCCGTAAAAATCATGGTAACATTGTCCTTATTGAGGAGAAAGTGTGAAGTGGCTCTGAGGGTTGATAAGCAAAAGGGTCAGCAAGTTATAATCCAGTACTTTTTATCATTTTATTTTACTCTTTTTGAGGTGTTGGGGCTCAAACCCCAAAACCTAGGTATGCTAGGCAATTGCTCTATCACTGAGCCATGTTCCCAGTCTTGGGACCTACTTTTATAAATAAAGTTTTATTGGAACAAAGCAAGTACATTTGTATACCATGGTGTGTGGCTGCTTGCGTAGTTCAATGGCAGATGGTATGGTCTGAATGTTTGTGTTCCCCCAGATTTGTATGTCAAAACCTAATCATCAATGTGACTTTTGGGAGGTGAGTAGATCATAAGGGTGAAGTCTTTATCAAAGAGGCCCCTGAGAGGTAGTTAGATCCTGCCACCCATGAACAAGCAGGGTTTAGTTTGGACTGTGAATGTCCCCCGAGACCCTTGCATTAAACGTTTGGCTGGTCTCCAGGTTGGTGCTACTGGGAGGTGTTAGTACTTTTAGAGAGGTAGGGCTTTGTAGCAGGTCCTTCGTTGTTGGGAGTGTGCCCCCAAAAGAGATTGTGCGACTCTGGCTCCTTCTCTCTCTCTCTCTCTTTGTTCCCTGGATCATGATTTAAGTGGTTTTGCTCTGGTACTTTCTTGCTGTGATATGCCTTGCCACAAGAAAGGATGGGGCAAATCACTCACGGACCAGAACTTCCAAAACTGTGAGCCAAAAGAAACCTTTTCTTTTATAAATTAATTATCTCAGGTATTTCACTGTAGTGACAGAAAGAGGCTAACATACACCGTCGTCATTCAACCAGGAAATGGGCCCTCCCTAGTCACCTTCTCTGCCAGTACCCTGATCCTGGACTTCGTGCCCTCCAGGAGTGTGAGAAACGCATTTCTATTGTTCATAAGCCATTCAGTTTGTGATATTGTGTGATGCAACCCTAATGGACTAAGGTAAATGCCTAAGAGACCAAATCAGCTGAGTAAATTATTTATTATCCTGCTCTTTATGGAAAAACTTTGTTGTCCCTTGACCTAAATTCACCTGGCTATCGATTTCACAGGTGCTCTTCTATGACTAATCATTGCTCTCTACATTGTTTTCTTTGCTATCCATGTTGTTTTGTGCATTTTTCTGTATATATGTTATATGCCTTAAAAAAACAAAATTTAAACTCTGTATTTAGGTTCAGGCGGAGAACAGGAGAGCTGTGTGGAGATGCAGGTGCTAGGTGACAGATGATTCACCTGTTTAGAGCTCCCTTACATACAATTTATGGTTACATGTCAGCCAATTTACACTTCGTAGGTTTTCAGAGTGACTCAGAATAGTCAAAATATGAATGTTTTAACACGAATGTTCAGTTTTACAATTGTAGAAATTAAGGCTTGGAGAGGTTTAAGGGTCTGGCCAAAATCTCAGAGGTTGGGTGGGGAAATGGGAGCCCACCTGTAATGTGCATGGCTTTCCCATCACACCAGAAGGTTGCCTCCTGGTTGTTATTAAGAAAAAAGGAAGGAAAAACTGAACTTGATCCTCAAGTATTTCAAGGGCCTGCAGCCAGTTCCTAAATTTAGCCAGTATATTTTTTTCTCCAGAACTCAGAAAATAAAAAACATTGAACTGGATCGTATTTTTAAACTCTTTAACAAATTACTTCACCAAAAAGCTTGGGGTGAGGGAGCTCGGGAAACTCCTAATCCTAATAATCCACCTGTGGTTACACAAGGGAACCAACCTTCAAACCAAGCTCGATCCCAGAGCCTGTGGAGGTCTTCAGTGACTGTTGGCTTTAATCCTTATCACCACTCCAAACTTTTCTGCAAGCCATTAAAATGAAATGACAGCCCCGGCCCAGCTGCTCATTCCCTATGGGAGCTTTGTACTGTTTTCTCTGCAAGATGCAGAGAGTCAGAGAGGAAACCACTGCCTTTTCTCAGAACCAATTAAAGCTGAGATGCCTTTCAGGATCCGCTCTGCCTTGGCGAAAGCCTTAATGCCTCCCGCTCAACAGTCGACCATGTGTGAATTATGGGCCAGATTAACCTGCCTATTATTACAATTGTTCACTCAACTCAACACCAAGAACCATTATAAGGAATTAAACCTTGGGGAATGCTATTTACAGCTGCTGGCCAAGTACCCAGTGAATTGCTCCTAAATTCATTTACATATTTTTTCCATGGAAATTCTCAGTGGATTTAGATTTCTCTTTCTTGTGCCCAACTCTTGTGGGGCCTTAAATTATCAGGGGAGCTATGCTCAAATATGCTTGTTTTGGGACCCCAAAAGCTCTTCCTCTTAGCAGAGGACAACCTTAGACATGTTATTTAATCCCATAAACTTCAAGTTCTTCATATATGAAGTGTACAGGTGTTAAAATTCAATGAGATAACAGATGTAAAGTAGGGGCCATGGCGTCAGGCCCATAGAAAGTAATGGTAACTATCATGGTGGTTGCTTAATTCCTAGTGTCCATTATCATTGTTGTTTAATGACATCCAGACTGAGATGTTTATAGACTGAGCAAACCAGAGGGACCAGGAGGGGTGGGAAGGACTTAAAGACCTGAATGGAAATGGAAGGTGCCAGATGGACTAAGGATATTTAGTTAATAGATGGCTTAAATGTAGAAAATTTGCCTCTCATCTGCCCACTCCCAACCTCCACCCATCTTCTGTGGCCCGGGACCTCTGCAGCTTGGTTTGCCAGACTTCATGCAGTCCTAGAAGCCAGGGCTGGTCATAGCCTCTGGAATATTCATAAATCTCTGGCTGCAGTTCTGTGCTTTTCCTGGCACTGGCTCCAGAGCAATGGTTTTTTTCCACAAATAAATGGTTTTGTTCGGTTTTGATTTTTAATGAGAATATAGTAAGTCACTGTTTCCTTACCACTTCAGGTCTTGCATATTTCTGAAGTCACTTTGTTCTTCTGCCCTACTGTATTTTTGATATTTAACTATTTTCAAGCCCAAATGAATCGTCTAGTATAGATGTCATTGGACTTTCTCACTTGATCTTAAGGAAATGCCTGTGAGGTTTTCTAGGAGCTAGGATCAACCCCACTTTACCAGTAAGGCAACAGGGACTCTTAGACTGAGGTATAAGGCAGAGCTCTTGGATCTGTGGGAGAACACTGTGCTTCTCTAAAAGTGATTCTTACCTCTCCCTAGTAATGAGGCCTGTAGGTGCAGATGGATACAGACTCACGGGAAGCCACTCTTCATGAAGATCTTCTGGTGGCCCAGGTCAAGACTCCAGATCCTGCGTACAAAGAGGGCCTCCTTGGACCTTCTAGGCTGGCATACTTAGCTCTTGAACTCATGTCTCAGCAACTTGTACCTTCTGCCATCTCCGGCTCCTTATGTTCTGCCAGGCTAATATCATCCATCATGTGGTTTCCATTTCCTCTTCTGCCCTTTCTCTGCCTTGGCTGCAGTCAGCAGTTCCTTCCAGCTTCCCACCTCGGGCCTTATTTCCTGTCTGCTGACATCCACAACATGTCTTTGTGGGAGGAAAATCCTTGTTGACCTGGCCTCTTCATCCTGAATTTGTCTCCTGGACTCCAATGCTAGCTCCCCACTGGCTCCCAATGCTCAGTAACGTAATTCCAGAAGTTCATTACACTCTGGTCTTTGTATATCTACACCATTCACACCCCATCTGCAGAACTGAACCAAGCTGGGACTCTAGAATGGTCAGATACCTGAGTAATGTTTCTTGTGAACTTTGTTTCTCCCTTCCAGAAGGAAGATGGTGTCCCACACTAGTTGGTCCATGGTTGGTCATCGCCTGAAGTGGCTTGGGCTACCCTGCCCAGCGTCCCCCCGGCACAGACTGTCCCTCACCTGGTGGAAGTCTAGAAGCTCAGCAGCAAGCATCTGCATTGGTAAGTCACCCTAAGCCGGCCCTGTCCCTGCCACCTTTGCCTTGTGTCAGTCTGCTCAAAATCTCTCCCTCTTCTTTAACACATCAGCCTGTTTGCTTTGGACTTGTCTTCGGATTTAGCTCCCGAGTTTACCTACGTCCCTCAACTCGATCTCATCTCCGGCTCCTTATTTACAATGGGGCTGCTTTCTCTTTAGATGTGGGAGGATGGGCATGGCCATCTGCACTGGTTAATTTTATGTGCCAGCTTGGCTGCACTGTGGTGCCCAGGTATTTGGTGAAACATATTCTGGATGTTTCTGTGAATCTTTTGGATGAAATTAACATTTAAATAAGTGGGGTTTGAGTAAAGAAGACAACCCTCCACAGTCTATATGGGCCTGCCTCAACCAACTGAAGGCTCTATAGCAAAGATCGACTTCTGCCAGCACAGGAATTCCACCAGCTCCAGGCTTTGGACTTGAACTGCAGCATTGGCTGCCCTACAGGTTGTTGACTTGTGTGCTCTGGAGTTTTGTGACCCAATTCCTTTACATAATCTCTCTCCATACAGACACACATCCTATCATTCTGTCTCTCTGCAGAACACTAACACAGTGTCTAGAATGGATTTCAGACCCAGGTTGTTTTGTGTATCAGTTTATGAATTTTAATGGTGAACTGAAAAGTTATACTGTTTAACTTTTTACTGTGGTAAATTATACATAACATAACTTTGCCATTTTAACCATTTTCAGGTATACAGTTCAGTGGCATTAAATACATTTGCATTGTCCTGCAAACCACCATTCATTTCTAGAACTTTTTAAAAAAATCTTTGCCAAACTATAATCGGCACCTATCAACAGTAACTCCCTGTTCCTTTCTCCCCTTGTCCTCTGGCTGCCACCCTTTTACTTTCTGCATCCATGAACTTTACTACCCTAAGTTCCTCAAATAAATGGAGTCACATAGCATTTGTTCTTTTGTGACTGGCTTCTTCTGCTTTGTGAAATGTCATGCTTCATTCATTTGGGTGCATTATATCAGAACAGAGCCTTTCTGTTCGGCAGCTCAGTGGGGATCCTTGAGCATTTTCCTCGACTGCCTGAGTCATCACATCTGTGCCGTGTGGCCTGATAGCATCTGCCCTTTGGGGCTCTGGGAATTAGCATGCAGGAAGAACTTGAATAGTGACTGGGTCACGGCAGGTGCTGAGCACATGTGGTCTGCCAGTATCAGGGTCCTCTGTGATCTGGCACCAAAAGGCACCAGAAGTCCCTTTTCCGGCACTTCTGTCCTGCTCAGCAGGCAGTCTCAGGCCATCGCACTTCTAACCCCTTGCATATTGCCTCTTAATGGATATTTGTGGCATGACTATATGCTTGGAAATGATTATCTCCCCAGCTCTTGTCCCAGAGGGTCAGATGACAGAAAAATTCCTTAAGATGTGACAAGGAAAAAAAAAAATAGAACCATAATTCCTTAAACTAGCATTTTTCATTATGGTATCCAACCACAAGGGGAATAAATTAATTTCATGTCAGGATGAAATAAGAAGCAACATTGGTCTATGCCTGAGAGTTGGCAGGTTCAGTGCATGGTTTAAGACCTCACCTACTTGCTGGAAGTACAGACTTGAACTCCTCATTTGCCCTTAACCAATCTGTTTCCTCATCTGTCGATGGAGATCACAACACTACTTCCCCGAGAATGGCAGAGATGGTGGTGGGCCGCACCCCGTGTGTACTGTTTTTCTGCAGCACCAGAGGTCGGTCCCTTCCTTGAGGCACAGCCTCACTCGGGAGGATCTTGGCACACAATTTGTAGGTTGGATTCAATTTTCTTCTGACTCTTCTTTTTGTTACAAACATAATAAAAATGAAAGAGACGGATGGCAAGGCTTGATTCAGTTTTACCACATGTTTGTATGGTGTGAACATGAAATGAAAAAGAGAGGAACAAATGGTCGCAGTGATCAAAGAGTTGGGGAAGTGGGGAGACCAGAGGGATGTTTGGCTTTCGTGAATAAGGAAATTGCTGTCCAGGCTACCCCTCCCTCACCTGGCCACCTTGGGGACATTGCTGTTGGACAGATAGAGAGTAGGTGGACTTGCTTTTTTCCCAGAGGGACATGAAGTTAGGACACTTACTGGCTGATGGCTCTGGGACAGACCACGTGACACCACCTTTCCCAGCACAGTGAGGGCCACACTACCCAGCCGTAGCCAGAGCAGCACAGTCTCCCTGAGCCTGGGCTCGTCTGAAACCTCTCCTTGGGCCAGGGTTTCCCAGCCACGGCACTACTTACACCTCGAGTTGGATAGTTATTTGTCATGGGCATGGTCTTGTGCGTTTTGGTGTCTAGCACATTCCTGGCCTCTACTCATGAGATTCCAGTAGCATTATCCTGCCTTCAACTGTGAGAACCAAAACTGTCTGGAGACAGTGCCAGACGTTTCGGGGGGGGGGGCAGGTAAAACTCTCCCTGTGAGAGCCACGTGGTTGAGCCCATCATCTGGACCTGCCCAGGCTTGCCCTACTCATGGACTTGCAGAAGCCAGAATGGACTAGACTACGAGTTACCTGGCAACTCCTGGCTGGATATCTTTTGCTCTTTTTCTACCTTTCTCCATCCAGAATCAAGGGTTGCCCTGTTCTAGGACTTCCATTTGGCTTTGGCCAATGGGGAGCATGGGGAGAGATGTGAGGAAGGGTAGAGAACAAAGCTGGGGTATTCATTTCCTCATTCTCTCCCTCAGCTTCGAGGGGCTTGCTGCTTCCTCACAAAAGGCCGCCACTGCTGTCAGATGTCCTTTTCCGGTCCTGGCAGCAGCTATCCCCTGCTCTCACCAGGCTGAGGATGGTAACAACCATCTCCTCCCTGTTAACAGCACAGGGTGCTGCAAGCCTGGGTAAATTCCTTACACCCTGCCTTCACCTTCCTCAGTATTGGTGACTGTGTTTATATGTTCCTTCAGGTGGCTTTTGAAACTTGACAAATTTGAATGCCTTGTGTGACCTTCAAGACCATTTCCAAAAATGAGTACTTACTTTTCTTAGATTAGTTCATTTGACCATTCATTTATTTCAATAAATTGTTGTCATGTTGCTACGATTTCAGTGTATCCCCACAAAAGTTCATGGGTTGGGGCCCTAATTCCTCAGTGTTGGAAGGGGAGTTTGTGGGGTGTGTTTGGGTCACAAGGTGGAGCCTGCCTGAGTGGACTGATGCCTTTCTCGAGGGGGAGTGTAGCTGTCTCGGGAGATCGGCCGCTCCCTTCCACATTCACATTCAGCCATGAGTCCAAGCAGCATGAGGCCCTCCCTAGAAGCTGAGCAGATGCGGGTGCCATGTGCTTGGACTTCTCAGCCAAAATACTATGAGCCAAAGTAAACCTGCATTTAAAAGTCACCTGGCCACAGGTACTCTGTTCTAGCAATAGCAAATGGACTAAGACCCATGACTACTTATTCTGGGCCAGGCATGCTGCACAGTAGTGGGGGGCTCAGAAACGGACTGGGCATTGTTTGTGCTCTGAGCTTAGAGTCTCAGTGGAGGACCAGACACAGGCCTGTGATAGTCTGAGGCCTGAAAAAGCCCCAGGAGAGCTCAGGGACAGAGAGCCTGGCATCCAGGGAGGAAGGTGCCGGCTCTCCCCCAAGACGTTGCATCACCTTCTGACCCTAAAGAATGCCCTCAGATCCCAGCAGCACACCACAGCAAGGTCTCTGACTCTTGTCTTCAGGCCTTGGGAGCTGTCCTGTGAGGAGAGAGGTCTGCACCCCCAAACTAAGTGCCTGGTCACCAGGGCCCCCCAGCACACTCCCCTGAGTGCCCCCCTGACTCAAAATCCCCAACTGATGCCCTGAAGGACGCAAACATTCTAGAGCCCAGAAATCCTTCCCGGAAGCTGCTGTCAAACAGGCTTCTTGCCGCGGCCCCTGCCTGCCAGCCGTATTTCAAAGGTCATAGTTTCCTCCCAGTGGTTTTCTGCAAAGCTAAAGTCTCTAGGACCCTGAAATAAATTAAAATATTGATTGATTCTTAATATTCTCTCAAATCTCTCAGAATCTCCAGGTCTTATATAAATCAATGTGCCAGTTACAGGGACTTATTCAATAATCTGCAAAGTATCCTGGTAATTACTTTCGGGTCCACCCCATGGCAGAGGCGGGCCACCTCTCCATCATTTTTAAGGCCCTGGGTACAGTAAAGATCAAGGGATTCTCATTTCTTATTTTAATTATTGAGTCTCTGGCACACGGTTCCTTGTGCAGGACGAGGCAGCTTCAAGCTAGAGTAAGTCTGTTGGGTTGGTCTGGGTTGGGAGCGCACAACCTCTGCACCTCTTTGCTGTCAGGCGTGAGTCCCCTGCCTTGTCCTCTGCCTTTCACTCCGCTGTCCTTGGGCTCTTAACAGTGACAATTCAGAAATTAATTTAATAGCACCGATTTCTTCCAATTAAAGGGAGAGTTTGTCTGGGTGAGGAAAAGCTGCCCTAAAGCCTGTAGCACATGGGCCTTCTCACGTTGCCTGAAGCAGCTGGTGGGATTTGGAGAGTGTGTGTGTGTGTGTGTGTGTGTGTGTGTGTGTGTGTGTGTGTGTAGGGGAGGAGCAGGAGGGAGGTGGGCCATGTGCCCCCTGTAACTGCACTTGTTTACACTGCAGTAGGTGACAAATTGACTTCAGCTCTTTAGGGGCTAATGTGGTTCTCTAAGAATGTAGTATGGCCAATACATTTGGGCTTTCTGCAGGGTCCTTTTCCATCTGATCCTAGCTGCTCTGTGCCTCATATTTTGTCCTGGCATCCTCTGAATGCCCGCCAGGTGGGTACCAGGTGTTGTGTTCTTTCCTTTGAATATATTCTTCTATCTGAGACACTATCTTCTTCCTCCATCCAACGAACCTCTTATCATCCTTCAAAGCGTCATTCAAATATCACACATCACACCCCATGTTTTCCCTTGAAGCTAGGGATCCAGATAAGCCTCAAAGCATTTTCAGACATGTCTGCAGGTCTGGCTTTCTATCCCACATCAGAGTATACAGCTGTCATGGTGAGTACAGGCCCTTTGTTGTCACCTTCCACTGCCTCTCGGAATTCCCACCACACAGGCTGCCTTAACTATTTCCCCAAATGCCAGCTAGGCACTGTCCCTCAGGGTCCTGCATTTGCCATGGGAACCTGGTTCTGGCCACACATGAATCAATTCTGTCCTGGGCTTCCTAGGTACCATGCAATAAGATCTTTTTAGCTTTGGCCAATTTAAGCTAGACTTTGTCACAACCAAGTGCCCTGACAAACACAGGCCGTTCTGTCTCCTCCGCAAACCGCAGGCTGAGAACTCCATACAGGTCAACTAGGGTTGGTATAATTTTCTCCCCACCCCCTATTCTACCACATTCCATCCCATTCACCTGTCACATTCAAAACACACATGAACACACACATGCCTGTGCATCCGCACGCACACACACACACACACACACTCTCCACACCCTTACGCGATGGTAGGCAGCGGGGCTGGTGCCTTTCAGTTTGGAGTCACCCGCCCTCTCCTTTCTTTTGCTAACTGCATTGAACAGTATGACTATTCTTGTTTGTCCACAATTCCAGATCGCCAAGAGATTGGACAGGGAAGGTCATCATAACCTCAGCCCTTATCCTAGGTGGAAACTTGGGGTTTAAGAAAAAATATCTAACTTGTTTTTACTTGAAAGCATCTGGGGCTAGGTTGGCATATGGTCCACATGGGCCTCAGATAGAGCAGGGAGTTTCTCACCAGGACACTAAGAGATGATAAAATAATATGGAGCCAAAAGGAGAGGCTTAGGTGATTAATATGAAAATGTCAGAGGAAATGTCAAAACTGGGCAGCAGATGCCGAAATCTGAGAAGCAAGGAGGAGACAGGGAAACAGAGGTTTGAAGAGGCTCTGCATCAGGCCCCTGAGATAGGCGCAGGGTTGGCGCTGACTCCAATAGGCTGCAGAAGCATGACAAATGATGGGAGCCCGGGGCGAAGGGACAGGGCTGGGTCGGACAGTCAGCCTGGGTGGGTGACTTCTATGGTTGTGAGACGCTGTTTGCTTTCTAGTCCTGTTTTACAGGTTTGTGTTAGGACAGTCTTTGTTCTTGCCTCCTCTGAGCTAAAGAGGGAAAATAATTACTAGGAATTTTATTTCCTGAAGAGAACTCAGATCTGAATTTATCCATCTTTATTTTTCTCTTGTTTTTTCCTGTGCAACCACAGAGCATCAAAAACTGTCAAGTGTTGGAGGAGATGCGCTCAAATACTCCCCTTTCACTCATCCCAGGGGACCCTGCAGCCCGGAACAGGGACTTAGGGAATCAGAGTTCCAGCCTCTGCCCTGTCATTCACTTGCTCTGTGACCTCAAGTATGCCAGTGACCCTCTCTGGGGACTTTAGCTACTCATCTTCTGGCTCTGCTATTTCGGGATTCTACAAGTCTGTCTCTTTTAGGGTCAATGTCCAAACCACAAGGACCCCCATCCAGGATGTCGCTCTAAACGTTCGCTGGAGTGCAGGTGTCTGCCCACAGTTCCTGTTCCCCAGATGCTACAGGCAATTTGGAAACTGTATTTTTAAAATCACCACAGATGGGAAGACTAAATTGAAATGAGACTTGTTTGAAAATGCTGCTTTTAGCATTTTAGCCCCATCCCTTCATCCCTCACTGCATTCGGCATTCTGACGGCCGCCCCAAACAGTCCCTGATCGCCTTGATTGCTCAACAAAGTCTCCTGGAAAAGTGCTTCCGATCACTGTTGGCTCCAGGGCCCCTCCTCCCCACCACCCCACAATTCTCATTCTAGTCCATTTCAGGGCCATTACAATCCCATATGATCAATGTTATGGACTCTTTAACAGCTCTGTTATCTGCATAAACATGGGCAGACTTGCTTGTTCATCGTGCCTCAGAGGTCTGTAACAGCTTCTGTTATCTTCCCTACCATAGCTGGCAGTGTCCCTAATGTAAATTCTTGGCTCTGCATGCTCATTTGCATACGTCATCTTTTTATCCACACAGTAATGCTCTTCCTGCCTCTGTCTTGCTATTTACCTTCCCTGGAGCAATCTGTCTTCAGATGATATCCCCAGAACTGGGACCATTTTCCACCCTAAGGAGTCTGTCCCTGACCTTTTGGATGACATGCTTTTCTGGTGCAATGCTTGTCCTTGGGGCTGGCCTTGTCCCAGGACAGCACGTCAGTGGGCAGAGCCTCAGGTGGGCTGCACAGTGAGCTATAAGACAGATTAGCAGATGGCGTAGGCTGGGGTACAGGTGAAAGCTGATGTCCAGGAATGAGGGGGAGAGCTCAGCAACCAAGGCAGGAGAGGCTTGCTGGGAGGTGGGAACCAGAAATTGAATGGAGAAAGACAGAGGTAAAGATTTTGATAGCTGTGTTGAATCCAGCAGGTAAATGCCTGGAACGATGGCCAGTGAAGTCCGAAGTTCCACTGGTACCTTAGGCAATCTGACAGGACAGGATCGAGAGAGAATTCTTCTGGGAAACTTGAAGAATGAGACTCGAGTCAGACCACATGAGACTCTGGAGTCAGACTGTCTGGAAGCACATTATCTAACATTTTTATTTTTATTATTTTTGAATATGTATCCTGGTTTTATTTAAAGGTTTTTTTTTAACATAAAAAGGTACACAAATACATATTACATTATGACAAGGCAGTATTCTATATGACAAAAATCAAACCAAACAAATTTATAAAGTAAATGTACTGGCACTGAACAAGCATAGTACTTAATATTTAAGCCAGGCTGCATATGCATAAAACAATCTGACCACAAGCCTATGCAAATTTTTTTCCTAGAATATTGAAACACCAAACATTCTGACTATCCACTGCCTTATGCCTCTGGTGAACATTTTGAGAGAACTTACACATAACTAGAAAAGAACTGGGATAATACTTAAAGACTGCAAAAAATAGAACACTATCATAAACATATTTGTAATGCAATTCTGCATAAAATACGCACAGTAAATCTTAGTTAAAAAATGTAAAAGCAAAAGACCAGCCCAAATAATGGTTACAATATCATCATAGAAAAATGTTCATCATTTATTGGTAGAAAACTGCAAGGTGGTAAGATTGTGTTGGTGGGAGAATAGGATGATATCTAATGAAGTCATCCATTTAAAATCTTTTCAAAATGGTTTATAAGATTTTAACTGGCTGCTTATACCATCTTAAAATATTTTACCATAAATACAGTTTCCACTGTTTCTCAAAACGAGATCTAAAGGTCCAAAAGAATTCTAATGTGGGCCCAGTAACATACATTATAAACTAACTCCCTATATGATTATTCTACATTCTCAAATGCACTATGGGAAGGAGCAACACTCCAAAGAAAGATCATGAATATAAACATACTTCTGCCATGTCAGAATCCCTTATAAGTTCGTGATGTGAATATTACTTTTTGTATTAAAGCAAGTTCCAGGCATTGAGAGAAACATATCCTCTCAAATAAACATGTGAATGTACATAAACATTTCCTTTTGAGGTTTTCATTACTTTCAAACTTAGTTATTTGAAGAAAAGACAACATATGACTACAAGTTTTGGAAAAGTTACATTTCTAACGAAATAGAGCATCCAACAAAGATATATGGACAATTTGTTAAATGCCTACCAATTTTAAATCATTCCAAATTTAAAATTACATAACCTCCCTAAACTTAAATTATGCTAAGATTGTACCACTGTAACATATTAAGATGATCTCGGTTATTTTTCAAGTCTTTTGCATTAAAATGGTACTAAAATAAACAGAAGAATGCTATATTTGGTAACTACTAAAATAAATTGCTAACCACCAATTTTAATAAAAATAGTCTGAAGAATTCTGCCCCTAAAATGAATTCTACACAGGTAATATGATTTGGAAAGAAACAGGCATAGTTCAGACACTCTATTTAACAAACAAATTACTTTCCTGCAGAGTAAATAATAAGAAATAAATATTATACCTTCTATCTGCACTTAGTGGAAGAATGTATTCACAAGTTTGGTTAACAAGCAAATGCCTTATTTAAGTCAAATCACAAAAAGCAGCTCTATCTACAAAAAAACCACACTATTCTCTATTATAGACTATAAGAATCAAGTTTTACATCTAAATAGAACTTTAAAAAAGGACTTAAAATTAGCTTCCAGGCAATTATGAAATGGTTAATTCTATCCAGGCTGGTAACAAATTGCTATGCATTAAATGGCAACATAAGCAGAACGCATAGTTGAAAAACGAGGATCAGTCATACCCTTTCTCAGACACTGAAAGTCAACTGCGATAGTCAAAACCTGCAAATTCATATTGATCAATATTCCTCACAGTGTCATTATCTTGTGGGGTGAGCCAGACAGGTTCCTTAGTAAACTGAGGATTGAAGTTGTCCAAACTGAATTCCCCAGAAATAATTGTTTTAAAGGGAGGTTCCACCTGCTTTCGCTCCATCCTGCTTCAGTCAACATTTCGAAAGAATGGATGCTTCTGAATATCAGTGAATCCTCTTTTAGGATGACAGCCCAATCGTTCCTTTGGGTCTTTGTCCAGAAAACTCTCCAGAACATATGCAGCTTTTACTGACAAAGCATGTGGCATATGAATTTCCCTTTCTATGATAACTCGCGTGAGATAACCAATTGTGTTTTCATAAGGGTTATCGAAACTCTCAACAAGTTGAAATGGAGGCTCTGTGACCATCATCTCATACATCACTACTCCAAGAGCCCACCAGTCGACGCTGAAACCATAATCTTCTCCTCTTATAATTTCTGGAGCAAAGTAATTGAGAGTGCCACAGATAGTGCTGGTCCTATCTCCTGGCCGTAGTCCTTCCTCACACACACAATAGTCAGTGAGTCTGATTTACCCTTCCGAGTCCAGTAATAAATTGTCCAATTTCAAATTTCTATAAAGTATCCCCCGTGCATGAAGATAATTGAATGCTAAACTGATTTCTGCAGAGTAAAACCTGACATGTTCTTCAGGGAGTCTTCTTTGTTGCTGCATATGAAACATTAGATCGCCTCCATTTACATAGTCTAGAACAAAGAACATTCTGCTTTCTGTCTGAAAGCAAGAATGCAGCCCAACAAGAAAAGGATGATTAGATGCCTGCTCCAAAACATGCTTTTCTGTCTGTGCCTGATCGATGTTGGCAAGGTTTTTTTTTACAACTTTCATTGCATGGATAAGATCTGTTTTTTTCAGTTCAACCAATACTACTTTTGAATAACTTCCTCTCCCTATCACCCGGAGCAGATCAAAGTCCTCAAGACCTAAACTAGATGCAGCTTTGCCACTTTCCCTGTTGTTCACTCCCTCATTCTCTCCATCAACTTCTTCCAAACCCTCCATCTGTGCAGGGTCTGAAGACACAGATGATTCCTCCATTGGTACTGTTTGTCCTGGTGGCAAAGAATGCGGCCCACATTTAACCGTGAGCAGTGTGTGGCACTTCTTATGAACTGAGAGTTTACATTCGATGCACTTGTAAACCTGGCGTCCAAGTCCTCCTACACGGTATGTGTAGACGGCACAACGCACATGCCTGCTGAAACGTTTGGCTTGAAAAGTATGGCCATTTGCATAATAGATCTTTCTCCAGAGGCGTGCCCCTTTGGGATGGATGGATTTATCTTCTGGACAAGGCATTTCCTGATGTTCTGGTACACAAGGGGATGCAGGGATGAAGAGTTCAGACTCCTTCTTTCTCTCAGAAAGCCTCAAGGCTTCTTCTGGCTCCAACTGAGGTGATGCTGTACATGGGTCTTCTTCCTCATCTACCCGTGTTGTGGTAAAAAGCTATTTATTGTCAAGAGACCAGATGTCTCGATCTACATTGCAAAGGCCCTCACAGGAGGTGGAAGTCTCAAAGCGTGTTGTCATATCTCTTCCCCAAATCAGGGCCTGTCGGGTAGAGCTGTGGGTCATGGAGGTGCTGGGGAAGAAGGGACTGTAGTAGGGTTGGCTGCCCAGGAAAACTGGCACGAAGAGCTTGATGAACGAGTGTGGCCTGACTGCTTGCATGGACCACACTGGCCAGATTTCGGCACGGCTCCCTGCCAAGTGATTCCCAGTGATGGCTGGGGCTGGGTGGATGTACACTAGGTTTCTCAGTGTCTCTCCAGGGCTGGTAGTTGGGACTTCGGTCTTTTCCCCTGAACTTCTTTCACTCTGTAGGTTTTTTGCGCCCAGTTCTGGGGAGACCTGTCCAGAGCTACTGGGTGTTTCTGGGCTTGGTGAAACTTGGCCTGGGCTCTCTCCAGCTTCTGTGCCATTGGTATTTGGGCTCAGGGACACTTTGGATGGATACCTGGATTTTTTTTTTTATTTTTTATTTTTTTTATTATTTTTTACCAAGAACATGTATTGGTACATTACATACATAATGATCATAATCAATTGTACCTGTACATGATACATCTTGGTTTTCCCCCC
>PVJO010022620.1:0-20199 GCA_004026905.1 Hystrix cristata | reverse complement strand
TCTTATGAAAAATATGCTAATATTTAAACTTTGACAACTAATTAACTTTAGAAAAAAATTCTGTATCGGAGAAATAGAAAACTTCAAGGAGCCCACGTTCTTGGACTCCATAACATTCAAGTCCTTTTTAAGCCCTTAATTCATGCATTTTATTTCACAAATTCTTTTAGACTCTTTTTTTGTATAACATATACATGTTAGAGTCTCCATTGACTTAATAATATTGTGTAATAAGATGTGGAATTATTTTCACTGACATAAACAAGCACATTTTTAAGCACTGAGGAGGCTCCGGGTGGGAACGAAACTCACAAGCTCTTCGTGGCATTTGGAGAACAGTGCCTGTAAACCAATAATAACCAAACGAACAAGAAAAAAAAAAAAATAGGGTAGTCAATGATGATAAGCTCTGCTGAGTAACATTCTGGATAAAACAAGAATGCTGAGGGAACTAGTGGATGTTTCAAATCTGATGATCAGAGGAAGCTTTGGGAAGAGTCAGATTTAACAAAGACTTCAGGGAAATGTGCCCACAAGCACGTGTCTGGAGGAAGCTGGTTCCCGAGAAAGGAAAGAGAATACATCCTGGCCCTGAAACGGAAGTGTGATGAGGATGTTGGGTGTACAGCGGGGCAGGGATATTTTGAGAGAGTAAAATACTTGGAGAGAGTACAAGGAAATGCAGTGGGAAGGAGAGGTAGTGCCATGCGTGGTCTTGGGGACAGGGTAAATAGTTTAACTTTTATGCCGATTGAGATGCAAAATACTGGAGAGATTTTTTTTTCTTCCTCACCAGCAAGATGCTCTGTGATCCTAATTCTCTTGAGTGACTTTTGCAAGTATTATGAAGGAGTTTTCTGCCTGAATTCTAATTCCATTTTGCTATGGAAATGGGACATGACATCAGGCCAAAAAAGCCTTTTAAATAAGGACTTCATCTAATGATGCTATATTTCAAGTGGGAAACGACCTGTGCTTTGTTCCTTACAGCAGGTATGCATTATTTTCTTTTGTTATTGGTGAGTAATTTTCTTTTTTTGGCTCTAGTGTTAGAGTTGTTTCCTTTGAGAGTTAGTTTATTGTCATCTGTGTTGTCTTTACTGAAGCCAGAGCTGTCTCTAGTTGTATTTTGAAGAAGCCAGCGGGCCCGAAACTAACCGTTCTCACACAGGACGGCTTCTTTACACGTAGCAACCAAACAGGCTATTTATTGCCTTGTGCTGTGAGTATGCTACTCCTTGTCAGTGGTGAATCTGCGCTATTATGTCCTCAGAAGATCCAGTGTGCAACTTGTAGCATAAGAATAAAGGTCTTCTCTCCCTTATAAATATTCCATTAACTCATTTTCATGGAACTCTACTCAGCACTCAGTGTGAAACGTCATTCAAATTCTGGAACAGTATTTCTACGATCTATGGGGAGTTAGACTTGGGGATTTAGAAAGGAAAAGCGCATGACCATGAGGTGGCAGCAGAAGACAATGGGCTTTATTTGAGTGCTTCTCTGAGAAGTCTGACTGCTAAGAGGCCCTTCACTGCCTGAGACCTTCCCGAGGGAGTGGCCAGCCCACTGGTGACTACACTCTGCAGAAGAGGAGAGTGACAACCCCGGGAGAGAGGGGAGATCTAAGAGAGTCCTGTGTGTCTACAGAATGTCACTCACCGGCACGATGAGCAGCATCTGGAATCTTTTACGGTTCAAACATCTATCTTACCTCCGTCTAGAAGATGTGTGGTGTAGTTTTGCAGAGTATACAAAGCCAGCAGGCTCTAAGTTGCTGACAAGCAGCATATTTAAAACACCTTGAGATGTAAAAAATTGAATGTGGTTGTTCATGAGTTCTGAGGAAGTAAACGATATTTAAGGCCTTGTTGAACCCGTTTGCACATGGTAAAATAAGGGTAGAAATTCCAATTCTAACTGGTGCTCCATGGGACAGGACAAGTAGAAGACTATGAGTGCAAATACTGTGGCCAACATGGTACGCTGTGAATGTCACCCGCTTTCCTAATGTGTTTCTCCCCTTGATTTCTCTCCCATTAGTGAGACTCTGTGCTAGCCACTCATACACAGCTCTTCCTCATAAAACTGCCCCTTCGAACACAGTGATCCCACCTCCTCCTCACTGCGCCAAGAGGCACCTCTGGGTTGGGTGAATTACACAAAAAACCGATTGGCATCTACCTACACATGTTCTTGGGAAAAACAGCTTAATTTTATGATGAAATGCCCACTCGCACGAGTTAGTGAATTCTCCTTGTTTGTTTGTTCTTTTTTTTAAATTTCTGAAGTCAATTTTGTACATATTTATAATCGTGCATTTTAGTAAAATGCTACATAAACAAATAGAGCTACATAGACAAGAAAAACACTTTGCCAGTTACAAAGGAGTTAATTGGATGCTTTTGAAATCCATGACATATTTATATCACTAGAAGTACTATCCAGTTACATAGAAAAACTGACCTATAAGCTGAGAAAAATGTATGTTTTTAGCAAGAGTTCCAAAAAGAGTGTTTTCGAAATGTTTTATATAGTCCCTCTATTTCAAAGAAATTTTATAGAAAATTATAGATAATATATAGGGGTTGATTCTCCTGAAAAGATGACATGACTACTAATAAAAGGGTGGCAAGGTGGCTGTGCATCGACAGAGTCATGACTGAATATAATTCGTGTCTAAAATTAAAATAAAATTTGTATTTTAAGTATACTTTGCATTCTGGTTCATTTCTCTAATCTGATTTTTTTTTTTTTAGTTTGCTATTCTATTATAGGTCCTGATCATGAATAAGAGAATTTAGTTTTTATGCTAACCGAAGGTTTTTTTCGTCTTCCTCCGTGAGTAATCTGCACTGTTAAAGGAAGTCCAATTACTATCAAGTGTTTCCAACTTTCTTGTCTCAGGAAAATGCAGCTGATATTAAGATTTTGTTCCTACAGCACTATTTTTTTAAATTTTATTTTATTTTAATGGTACATTTTAGATGCACATAGTGATAACATTGACCGTAGGGGATTTGTACCTGTACATGATATATCTTGTTGCTTCTTTTTTCCCATTCCCCTCCCCTCTCTTCACCCCCTCCTCCCTCCTTATTACTAAAGCTTTGTTTCCATTTTTTCCTCCCATTTCTTATTTCTCTTGTCCCTCCAACAGCACTATTTTGATTCTGTCCCTTTAGAAGCAGGTAGAGAATCAGTATGAATGCCCAGGTAAGGGCGCCACGGGGGTTCCAATAGTCTGGTGTATATAGTGGGAGTCGCCAAATTACTGAGATTCAATTTTTCCCCCTTTGTCCTACCCATGTGGCTGAATTTTTATTTCTATAATTACCTGGCTACCACCAATTCATTTTTAGAAGGTAATATCTAGCTTGTTTGTTTAAATATACAACTAACTTTATTATTTGATACCTAAGGCCACAAGCAGAATTCAAAATCCCATATTATAATTGGATAATTATGTTAAGTTTTCTTATAATTGAAAAAGCAATTTTATTTGGGAAAACCAAAAGCAGAAACTCAAAGACATTCATATTAGGGCCATTAGCTTACACTAAGTGAATCGCTTGTTTAAACAAAGTTAACTTGGTTAGCACAAAACCCTGCATTATTATTATTTTATAATTTAGAGGTACACTCCTTAGTCTAATGATAATTTTAGAGTCTCTTTCTATAGTTAAACTCTTATTTAAATATATATTACTGCTCTAGAGAACACCTATGCCCCTTATATTTTGCAGTTCATTGTCAGAATTTTATCCAAAAAAATGAAGCCCTTAAAATATCTAAGAACAACTTCTTCCTATTCAAGACAGGGAGACAGAGTGAGAGCATGCCTCGGCCTCCTTCCAAATGAGATGGAATAGGTTCATGGACATTTTAGTAATCTGACTTCAAAATGTTATAGCATAAATGAAGAAAACAGTTATTTAGAATCCAAGATGTGGAACACATCAGTTGAACTACCTTCCCCTTTAGGGTTTTTGCAGATTTTTCACATGGAACAAGGAGTCAAGATCTAAGAGAAATAACTAAGTGTAAAAACAAATAATATAGCACTGCTTTTGTCAAATTCGCGGGACTGTCAAGGAAAAACTATTTAAGTTGCTAAGGATATCAGAAGAGAAGGGAACCACCACTTTATGGTTTCCTGAATTTTTTTTTTCCTCAAAATGCACAGACCAAGACGTTACAAGGCTAAGCCAAAACACAGTAGAGTATAAAGCAGCTTCATGGGGCAAAGAAGAGGATCCTATCAACTATAAAACAGACTTCTTCGTGATGCCTGTGGAGCTATGTCCTAGGATAAGATGTAAACCCAGAGCATTACAGAGCCTTACAAAATGCACACCAGTGTGGAGTCAGTTTGAATCTTTTTTAAATTAATATATTCTCTTATTTCTACCAATGTGAGGAAGAGCTGACATGACACTACAAAGCTGGGGAAGATGAAAGGAAACACACAGGATTCATTCATGATGGCAAAAATCAACCGAAGTATTACTCTAATCAAGAAATAAAGGTGCTAAAGAAATACACAGTAGAACTAGAATAATAGGTGACCATGTTAGAATTGACAGAACATGACTTTAAATTAACTAAATAAGATGATAAGGTCAATTGATTAAAGACAGAGACCTTTAGGTAGCATCCATGCAAAAGAATCAAGTGAAAATTCTAAAACCAAAATATACAGTAATTAAATCACTTATTGAAAGTTTAACAGTGGATTTATGTGTAGGAAAGGGCTTAGTAAACTAGGAATTCATTTACTGCAAATAATAAGGCAAAATGGCATGAAAGAAAAGAATGGAAGAATGCTAATCAACCCTAAGAAAATATAAAATGGGATGAAATGTTCTATTATATGTGAAATCACAGTTGAACAGATGTAGAGAAGAATGGTGGTATGGGGAGCAGAGTAGCAGTATCTGAGATCAAAACAGTGATGCATATTCAAGCTACTAAAGAAAGTTTAGGAAAGCTAAAAGAAAAATACTTAAAGCCACCTACACACATTATGATTGTTGAAAATTAGAGTTGGATAGGATTTTAAAAGGGGTCAGGGAAAAACAGAATATATTGTAAAAGCAACAGTAAGACAGTGAGATGACAAATTTCAAGTTCTGAAATGAAATAATTGCCAACCTAAAATTCTGGATCCAATAAAAACAGTATTCACAAATTTTAAAAGAAATAAACATTATCAGACAAACAGAAATTGGGAGAATTTGTTACCAACATACATGAAATGGAATAAAAAAATAACAAAAGCAAATTGTCTTTTCTTACAATTCATACATTTTTTTCACTATGCACATTGTTCTTCAAAAAAACAAAAAATAATGCTTTGTTAAAATATAAAATAGTCCAGAGGATTAGGTCAGGGCTAGGAGCGCTTGCTTAGCATGCATAAGGCGCCGGGTTCAACCCTCTGCGACCAAAAAAGCACAATATTTGAAACATAAAAGAAACTTCTCCAAATAGTCTCACTAGCAAAAATAAAAGTCATTTTTATTTTGTGGTGTTTGATATCAGATACATCATAGGATTTTGAGCTTCACTTGATGTTTAAGTTAGGTGATAAAAGTGAGAAAGCCTGCATGGATAAAAAGAACAACTCAATTACCAATATTTTACAGCAGGCCCAAAGTTTAAGAGTAGTCTAGTGTTAATGTAATAAAAAGTGTAGACTAACTTAGCTCATTAGGTAGATACAAAATGTAGGAGATTAATTCTTTGCATGTTATAAGATCCGAGAAATGAATTTTCCCCCCCAAATATATGCCATTTGTTTTCTTCCAGACTCCCTTTATGCAATGATTAGTTACAAAAACTATCTCCCTCGAGTCAAGGAAAGGTCTGGAGTAATCGCCTTATGGAATCAAAATGTTTTCTAGCTATGGGAACGTAGGAGATTTTAGGCAGTTGCTTGTTTCACTTTATGTGAATCTTGTGATTCTTGTGTTATGACTGAGCTTCATTATTTGGAACTAAATTCAATACAAGGAGCTAGGTACCTCCCAAATAGAAATGGATGTAAACCCAGAAGTAGCCATTTGATTGTATGTTTAACTGATTTAGGCAGAAAATATAGTCATGTATTGAGCCATATTAAGGATCATCAAACACACAAAAAGCCACCATTGAGAATAATGTTCTTAAAAAAATTAAAAAATTTTAAAAAAAATTTTTAAAAAAGAGAATAGTGTTCTTGGAGGTAAGATATTAAAGAGAATCTTACACCTGAAAAATAAGAAATAAAATATGCAAGGAAAGAAATAAAAGTTGTAGATTAACACAAGTATATGGTCTTTTTCCCCAGATTGAAGCAATACCTGACTCACTTTCACATATTTGGTGTAGCAGTCTTGCAATGATGGCTTCTCTTTCAGAAGATTTTTTTACTTCTCAACATTCACATACGTTCCCAGCTTAATGTTTCTGGTTAGGATTTTCATACAGAGATTCAGCTTAAGATTTTTTTTGGTTTTCTTAATGGGGAGAAGTGAATCCACGGCCCACACTTTTGAAGTTTTACTATTGTACTGACTTGGTGTATAGTACCTGGTGATTGTAATTATCTTCCTTTGCTGTCAATTCCTGACACCTTGACTCTGTTTATGTCATGCAAAGACTATTTTGGAAGCTACTAAGAAAAAAAGTTGGATGCATTTTATGAGCTCCGATGCGGTAATTCGAAGTACAAAAACAGAGAAGACATAATTGCGAGTAGGATGTCTCTAACCTCATAGCTGACAAACCCTAGAAGGAGTTGGAATCCTTGTCATCCAAATCAGTGACAATACCGTAGAGCACAGACGTGAAAAGATCTCTGGGAGCCTTCTTGTCTTGCAGAACTCCATTCGTTCTTCCTAACTTTCTGTATATTGGAGGCGATGCGGACGTTGTTAAAATGAAGCGTATAGAAGCCCCAAAGACTTTGCAAAACATTTTGAAAATAACCCCAATTAATTGGGTGTCTCTGTTAGGAGAGAGCGACGATACTCAAGTGGAGCATGACTCTCACTCCCGTGGGAACCACAGTTCTGTCGAACAAGCCTCCACCCATCCAGAGAACAGGCGCAGACCATAAGATTTCCAAAACTCACTACAGGATCGTGCTGGGTGACATCTGTTGGCAGGTGTTTTAATGGTCCTGCAGTCTGAAATCTTGCCCTGTGGCACCTTTGCACTTTTACCAGGATTGTGCTGGTGACAGATGTGATATACCCTGGACATTTACTGAATGATTTTAATAAAATTTTCCTACTAAGTTTTATTAGTCAATTTGTCCTTCCTTGAGTGACTAATTTCATGTAAAATTATTGCAACATCTCATACGAGTTCCTCTGGTGATATTAAGCAGCCTTCCTGAGAACATAGAAATCTGTACCTGTATTTCTCCCAGAATTCATTTTCTTACTTGATTGCCAAAATTATATAATAGACACATTGAAAACTGCCAGTGAAGCTTCAATAAAACACTCAGGGTTCCATGAGAACTAAGACCTTAACAAAAGTAGGTCTGGCTGTACAGCATCATTTTCAGCCAGAGAATTTTTATTAGATTCTCTCTTACCTCTTTTTCCATATGATCTTACCCTTAAAATACCAACATGTCATGACAAGTCAGAGAATCTTAATATTCCTTACAGTAATGCCCAGTCTTAGAGTGGAAATGAAGGACTCTTCATGGTCTCCAAAATATCCCCTAAATAAAGATTACCTCAGAACACATCTACTATCAGTGCATGTATTCACGCCCTTCCGTTCTCTACCTAGATGACAGGTTCTGGTGAGGGCAAGGAGCTCTACAATTTGGGTAGGCATTTCTTCCAACAAGAGCCAATTTCCTAGGAGTTAGTTGAAAATCATGTGTCTTTTCTATTTTTTTTTTAATTTTGATCTTGAGATTTGAGCTATCACCCAAAATATAATCCAGTTTTTCTATAGAAGATTTTAATAAATCTGAGATATGTAGCTTGTAGATAGAGGCTAGTGAATCTCTGGTCCTGCTTCTTTAAGTAATGGGGAAAAAAAAAAGAATACTAGGGAGTAAGGTATCACAACAATAAATTAAAGTGCACGAAAGAGAAAGTAATAGGATTTCACAGGACAAAGAAAGCCTTCCTACAAAGAAATTTCTATATTTTCAGTGACTGAAAAAGATACTACAGAATGAAAACATTCATTTTTTCTAGATGTTAAACCAAAACAACAGAGAAGAGCTGGTATGCCTATTTTTTTCTCCAGATAAATAAGCAAGTCTTGGCTACTTACTCTGCAACAAAGACAAGCTGTCTCATGCTATTGGTACAATTCTGTATAATGGGGAATTTAAGGTTTATACAAATCTATCATACTTAACATGGTGGAAAGGTTTACACTTAAGTGGGAAGTTGTTGATAAGCTAATTTTAAATCACAAAGGACTGTGTTAATATTTAGGCTTCCAGAGAAAAGATAAGATTATAGACAATTTAGACTAAATCCTGTAGCAGTAGGATACTTTCAGAAAAGATGAGACTCTATTCTTTGCAATAGCCAAGATATCTCTAAAATTCTCCTAATTACTCTTGATTACAGACCTCGAAAATTTTAAACATTTTCTTTGGAATGAGGAATAAGTGCTCTGCCTCCTCTGGATAAAGTCCTAGGTGAGACATTTTACTTCGATAAAATCATTAGGGTATTTTTGGAGGAAATATGCCATTTAGACACAAAGTATGGATAGGTGAGATTAATTTTAGATATCTCTCCACTTTGGAAAGCAACATATGGTCAATCCAGATATTGGGTAAAAATATAACCACAGGCAATATTAGGTACTTAAGGATTTGGCAAATATGGACATCCAAATAATAAGAGATTGCCATAGAAACTCTCTGGGATAATAGCAGCCTGGGTATATTGTCAATTTTTCCAAGAGAAAGCAAATAAGAATTAATTATTTTGATTTGAAGAGAAAGAAAAAGACAGACTTATAATGTCCTATGGCTCCCCAAATCAAATATTTTACTGTCTTGCTCTTTAGAGAATAAGGAGGCCGACTGCTGACCAAGGATAATTGGAGGCCAATTGGTTATCTCATTAGTGACTTACTCAAGCATAGTTAAATTATAAATGCTATTATATTTAAGGATTTTCAACTTTAAAAAAAGAAAAAGAAAAAAATAATTTTAGGCTTTGTAATTACCAAGAAATTTGTGGCTGAACTTCCGAGAAAGGAAATGAATCTGAAGAAAGAATCATTCTTACAGATCTTAAGGTTCCAGCCACTGTTAGAAAAACAAGCTCCTGCATTCATTCTTCTTAAAGAGAGACTAAAAAGACAAAATATGGTTATCTGTAATGGCAATTCTCCTAAGAATCTCTGGCTGCATTGTTTTATGGTCTCCAGATATTATAAAACACTTTGGCAGATCATTTAATAAATCTCAAAATGTAAGGAGATTAACATTATTTTAACACACATCATTTGGTGCGTTACCGCTAATACAGTTGTATTCTCTATTCATTGATGCCATTATTAAAGTTACATATATTTTTAATGTGAGGATTTATAGTCTCTGTTAAGAAAATAAATAAAAGTCACCATATCCTGAAAATTTAGTATTTTTCATTCTTTAAAATGACCCAATTTTCCCTTCTAAAATATAAAACAACGAAAGTTTTAAAAATCTATCTTCCTACAAATTGTGCTCTATAAATATAGTTTATATCCTAGGTACTATGTTTATACTGTATATAAAGTATATAAAGCCTAATATGTAATCATTACGCACCTGCTCAAAGAGACAGATTTTCTTCACTTACAATGAATAAACTAGGGCTTACAAAGATTACATATATTTTCAAAGTTAAATAGCAAGTACCTCAGATTCAAACCCAAAGAGCTCAGCTCCAAAGACTAGACACTTAACACTAGTTATGCTGTCTCACAAGCAAAACAGGGGTGACAGAATCTTATTCAAGCAAAGACTCATGAAAAACTCAAAAGACAATCTCAAGGTGTTTACCGAAAATGTAAACAAGAGGTAGATGTACTGGAAAAGCAGCAAGAGCAAGAAAGCAAAGAGAAATGTGATCAGTTCATAAATTTATAACACACTTAATAGTTTTGCCTGAAAAAAAAAAAACTGAATCAGTGAGAGTCTTATTATTTTAGGAATTATTGGCTAAAACATAAGTCTGCTCAGCAAGGACTATGGCGAATAAAAATAGCTAGAAATAGACGGTCAGGGAAACAGAACTGGTGTGACAGTAATTTCTTCTGCTGTGTGCTTTCCGTAACAACAAGATGCACAAGCATCTTAGAAAGCCTCCAGGGAGTATGTCTCCGGGGAGTATGCACATGAGATGCAGGAATGGAAGACGGTCTCAAGAGATTTTCCATCTTCATTGATGCACCTTAGATGAGGTGTTTAGAATTCTCATTTGATTTTGTTTGGAGACATGACAGGCAAGATGCAAATACAATTTTCTGGCCATGAGCCTCTGTTTCCAGTATGAAGTTAGGAATTAGTGAGCTTTTATGCCCAGATCAATTCCATTATTGTTTCTGAACAATAATAGCATACTTATACAGACACTCCAAACTTGTGCTCACTTTTATCTTACAAAAAAGCTGAAATCCTAGTAATGCGATGTAATTGACAACCTTCGGCCTATCAGACCTGGAGCATTTGTGTTGGTAACTTATTATTAAAAGGATATGTACAAAGTCTGTGGGCCCAAGCAGGTCAGATGAGATGAGTAGGGAGACCTGAAGCCATAGCTAATAGAACAACAAAGGGAAGACAGATGTCAAGTAGAACAAATAGAATGAGAACTGCTTTTAAGTGTTCAAAGACTGTAATAGAAAAGACAGTACAATACTGTCTATGATGCATTATTGGGGAAAATGGAGCTTAAAAAGTGCATGTCTTCATAGGTACTATAAAAAATATAGAATGCTGCTGCTGTCATCCAAGAAAAGGCACATTTGTCAAAACATTACAGTGTATCCTCCTCCACTTTATTCACCAGGCCGGGTACCATGTGACTTCTAGCTCCTCCTCAAAGTCAAAATGACCATGAAAGCAAAAATGTTTTGAATCAATTCAGGACATTGAGGCTACCATGACAGTGCAACCAAAGTCAAGAAAGAGAACTTCCAGAATTGCATCAGAAAGTGGCAAGGATGATGGGATATTGTTCAGAATGAGGAGAAGTATTTTGAGGGGAATTAATGGCAATGCATCTTTTGGTGTAAGGGATTTTTTAAGTTAAATATTCACTGTATGTTTCAATCACACCCTGTATTTTCAGACTCTTGGTGCTTAATAGAGGTGGGTGCACACATTATTTATTTAGTGATAGATGTGGGAAATGTTATTCTTTAGTGATATATGTTGAAAGTCTGTTTAACTGAGCTATAGATATACTGAATCACTCCAGTGACAACTTATGATACGCCATATTCAGCAGTCTGTGGACATTTTTTAATTAACCAAGTAAGCTGTATAAACGATTCACTGTACTAATAACTATAAAACACTGTGTGGCATGTTGATTACCTTAGTGATACATGTCAAAACTATATATAAAGGCATAATGTATAATTGAATCAGTATATTGGCAATTGCATGAGACACCGTATTTAGCAATGTGTTGTGCCTGAAATATTTTCTCTAGTGAAATATGTAGAAATTCTGTATAAGTGAATTCATATATTGACAACCGTGCAAAATCCTGTAATCGGCGCTAAATGGTGTATGAACTACTTCTGTAATGACATACGTTGACACTGTGTTTAGCAGAACTGGAAATAAACACAATGAATCAACTCAGGTTTAAAAAAAAAAAAGTGTCCCATAGCAATACATTTTAAAAACATACGGACAAATAACTGTAAACTGAGCTACAGTATACCCCCCACGAAGGCGCAGTTCAGAATTAGCAGCTTCAGTCATTCGCAGATTTTTGCTTAGAACGTAACTACTAATTGTTTGCAAAATCTCTTGCAATTTCTGGGAAACGGCAAATATGCTCTGTAATTGTTTTTTTGGCGGGAAGTTTGCAAGAAGCTAATAGGAGATAGTTATTCAGTTCTCCTTGCTGCTAATTGGCTGCTGCCTGCAGCCCCTCTCGGATGCACCAGCGTTCCCGCATCATAAAGGTTCCTGTACTGTGCTTAGCTGTTCAGTGTTCTCGGCTTTGTTCTTCTTAAAACCCTAATATGCCACCAAAACGCCCTGCACCATCCAAGGCTTTATTAATACAGTATTTTATTAAATTAAATTACAAAACAGTGGGAGAAATAGCATAATTAATGTTAAAAGTATAAAAATACATCTAGATATTTTGAATAACATCCTGGAAACTTCTAATACTATGAGGTTTCACAACTGGATGAGAATATCTTAAATATACAAATTAAAAGACACAGCGTTTATCATAATAAACCTCGTGGTCTCTAACCATGGTTAGCTGGCTCCAAGACTAAAACATCACTGCAGAAGGACATGTTGGAGGGAAGTCCCACTTCCGCCTCGGGGCATCCGGGAAGCAGTGCACAGCCAGAAGGCGTGCCAGAGAACCGGCCAGGGATCAGAGTCACAAAGGCTGTGCTCCTATGTCCCAGCAGAAGAAACCCAAAAGGGGGTTTTACTTATTTCCTGGGCATCGCTCGAGTCAATCAAGTCAGATAATTGACTCGCCTACATTTTGGCATTAAGTTGCACCAGTCTTTTCTAAGCTATTTTTCCAATGTTTATTAAGTTTCCAAAGCTATTGCAAAGCTATTTGGAAAAAATTTATTTGGAGGTAGTTTTTAAAAATTTGACAAATTAAAAAGCAAGTACAGATTTGCATTATTAGCTATTTGAATGCATTACAAGTTCACAGTAATCGAAGTATTTGTGCACGGTAGCAGTCTAGAAATTTGCATTCAGAGAAATGCAGTGAAGCAGAGATTTATGAAAATAATTGTTTTTAGGACGATACATAATATGACAAAAATTTGAGTTCAATTCAGTGTCAAAATTATCAACAATTTGATTTGACACTCTGGGGAGAAAAGATTTGCCTATGATCAAATACCACACAATTTCAATTTAAATATACTTCTGTATAATATATGTAATTACATATTAACATTTCTGGTAAAATGCTTCACTTAATGGATGTTAGCTTGACAAATGTGAATATTAATTTCCGATCTAATGTTTTGAGGTCTAGAAAAAATCCATTAATAATCTTTTATATTTTATGCAAAATACATTTTTCAAAACAAAAATTAGCATTGTCATTACCAAAAGAAACTAAATTATGTTTATTTAAAATTCTGTCAGTATCTACTAAGAAATGCAAAAAATTGGTGAGTGGGATAATAATTGGAATTAATCAGGTTTCCAGGTAACATATTGAGGATTGCAATTTTTAATTTTAGTTGTTTTCAGTGTTTCAGTTAGAAATATATTTTATTCTAAATATCAACAGATGTATAGAATAAATTAGGCAAAATGAGTCTAAAGCTGTGAAAGAAGAACTTTATGTATTTATGAGGCAGTACAAAATTAAAGGTAAATAATTTGTTATATGTGCCAGGCTGCTGGAAGAGAAGACTCAATAATATTATTGTTTACATTTTCTCCACAGTTTAGACACTAGACGTAAAACGTTTTCCATCTGGATTGATTGTAACAAAAATTCTATGAAAATTGTAACAAAATTTCTATGAAGTTCAGTTTACCTATTATGATTTTAAACAAAAATATGAATTTAGCTATGGAATGCTAACTATAAAAAGTTAATTTGGGACGCATTCTATTAGATATCACCAAGTATTTTGGAACCACAATAAATGAAATAGAATTACATTTTTCTAGAATGTTTAGAATGTAGACCACTTAGGTATAATGAAAGTAGAAATAGAAATCAATTACTATGAAAATGTCCTTAGATGTCTAATATACACCAGACAAAGGATACAGTGACCATATATACTATTATAATATATATTATGTATGTATTTCTTTTCTTTTGTTTTTTTGAGCACTTGATCTAGTGATTGGGCACAGGGCCTCTCACAAGCTAGGAAAGCACCCTATCGCTAATCTGCAGTCCCATCCCAGAATTCCAGCCTTTAGAAGCAGCTCACATTTAATTGGAGGAGCAAAGGACAATAGGACATAGGATAAAAAAGTGCTGAGATTTTATGTGTTAATGGTGTTGTAATGACAACATGAAGATGCTTCCATAGCATATAAAGGGGTATCTCTGTGAGACGGTAACTTCTTGAGTGACTTCTGACTTTTGGGAATAGTATCAAGATGATTGTTAGTACAAGGAAAATAAGTTTAATTATTTCAAATAGAAATGATCATTAACTGCTCAAAGGACAGATAATAAAATCTGCAGGCAAGTCGAAGTAAAATACGAGATAGAAGTAGGGTAGAAAGAAACAAGACCATGCAGGTAACCAGAAATCCAGTCATAAAAGTATAGCACATAGTAGATTTGGGGTTTTAAGCGCCACAAAAAAACCTTTAAAAGATGTAAGCAGGGTTGAGGATTCAGCTCAAGTGGTAGAGTGCTGGCAAGGTCCTGAGTTCAATCCCCAGCACCCCTCCCAAAAAAAGATGTAAAAAACAAAGTGAATGACAAAGAGGGCTAGTTATTTTCTGGTAAGTGTTTTTTCATTCTTCTTTGTAAATTGAATTACCACTTTCCATTACAGTATATAGCTGCCTGGAATATAGTTTATTTGTCCTGGTTTCTTTTGTAGCTAGACTTAAACTATGGCTCAGTTCTGGCCAGTGATTTATTTGTAATTTGGAAGATCATTCCAGATCAAGAAGTAGAGCCTATTTATAGAGGCTAGCACAGCGACGCACTTGAGAGGTTCCAAGTTTCTCTTGATTTTTGAACTGCTTTCGCTTCTAGCTAGCCCGTAGTTATGCAAGGGAAAAGTAAGCCTTCATCTTACGTCGCTATTACAATTTTCTTCAAATTATGGTTGGATTTACTCTTAAGTGATAGAGAATGCTATGATCTGATTGTTATTTCAGTTACTGCTCTCTGAATGATATTGACATATAATAAAGTGATACAACGGTGATTTGGATTAGGGTTGTAGCAGAGATTGAAAAGAAGTAGTTCAACCTACATGATATTTTATTAAAACAACACTATGTTCTTGTCGATACACTGAAATCTTGAAATAAGAGGATGATTTAATAATATACCCATATTTGGGCCTAAGAAACTGTGTGAAAATTAGTTCTCTACAGAGATGGGGAAGGATTTGGGGTAACAGGCATGTAGGGGCAAGTCGGGGAGTAAACATACAAGTCTGCAGTTGCATCAGGACTGTCAAAGTTGAGCTGTTCATTGGGCATTCATGTGATAATATTTGGTAGTCATCTAGCTATTCAAGTTAAAATATAGGAGTGGATGTCTGGGCTGGAAATTAAAAACCAAGAGTCATCAGGGAATAACGAACACATGAAGAAATGGGATCAGGTGCAATCATTTTGGGAACAATCACAGCAAAATGATCACTACTGCTGAAACTTCTAGTGCTTGAGCGATCAGAATGCTGGGAAGCAAGTGTCGACATTAGACTGAAAAGGAGTAACCAGCGCTACAGAGGAAGGAGACATTTGTATGGTATCAGAAAAACCCACAGAACAAAGTGCTGCTAGAAAAAATAACACGATCAATTGTATGACACACGGTGATGGTGAAGATGAAGTGTCAACTTCACTGGCCTTAGGAGCTGCCTAGGAGATTGGTAGAGTCTGTGGCATGTCCCAGTCATAATAGAAGTGTGACTTTGTGTGCTGGATATGGTCCCTTGCCCCTTCCTCTCTGGTGCTCCTCCTCGATCTACTTCCCGGCGCTTATGCATTAAGCAGTGTGGCTGAATCATGCTTGTTCACCAAGATGTTCCTGCTTCGGATCTTGCCAATCAGGTGCCGAATGACCCAAAACCACGGGCTACATTAACCCCTCCTCCTTTCTGTTGTGGGTGTGAGGTATCCTGTCCCAGCAACGAGAGAGCTGACTAATACACACACGGTAGGGTAAAATAATGATTGATAAATGAATTCATTACTCCAATACATGTCATAATCAAAAGCTAGTAATTAAAATACACAGTTTCATGATTTATATTTTAATCCAAAGTAAATTTAGACCACTTAAAAGTTTAAATATGACATCATATCTCAATTATTCTGGAGGTTCTATTATTTTAGTCTAGAAAACTAGCCAAGAGTTTTCTCCCATTGAATTGTCTTGGCACATTTTGAGAACCACTATTTTACTTGAGGTTATTTTACTTTGCAAGAACTATAAATAGTAAAAACAGTCCAGAAATAAAAGTAGTAATGCAGAATATTCTGAATGAATATGAGAATGCATGGTGTGAGGGGAAGTATGGAGAATCAATAGGGGTATTGTAATAACACAGGTGAGAGATGAAGGTGGTTTACACAGAGGTGATTGAGAGGGTGCAATTTGGTTCTTCATTTTGAATAGAAATATATGAAGCGGAGGTTAGATATAGATATATGCAAGAAAAATGTGCATGCTTTACTACACCACACACACACACACACACACACACACACACACACCCCTACAACTTAACTACAAAGAGCGAAAGATCGGACACAGATGGGCCCGGGGTAGAGACATGTGAATGAATGTTTGAGAATGGCCACAAGCATAAGATTCTTGTATTTACATTAATTCACACCAGAAATCATACTGTTTAGAAGAGGAATTTGAATAACCAAATAGAGCAAAATGCTTTGACCAATTACTGTCAGGCAGCTTTAGTTACTGATCACTGCAAAACTGGTAGGACAGATGTGACTGGAACTGGGAAAGTGGGTCTGCCAAGGTGCCAGCGATGGTGGAGAAGCTGGTGCCAGCAATATGACTCAAGATGAATCTATCTCTGGAATTCTTGTCTGCCAGTGATAGAGACCAGTGCTGAAATACAGTGCCACTATTTGGTAGCAAGTTTACCACCTAGGGGTTCTTCCCTTTAAGAAGGGCCATAGTTGTATTCTCAAATGTTCTGGGTCCATTTATTCTGTCCTTCTTGCCCTCAAACCTTCAGGATACTTTCCCGATAATGGGGCTATAATAATAACTCTAAAATCTAACTGGAAAGCAACTTAAAACTAGTGCAGAAATCAAGTATTTCTATCTTTGAAAAACAATGATAAGTGTTTGGGACTCATTAGATCAGAGTTTGACAAGCTTTTTCTGCAAAATACCAAATAATAAACAATTTAGTTCTTGTAGCCCAAGACATAAAATAGAGGATATTACATAGAGACTTACATGAAAATGAAAGATTGAAACCCATATATTCAAGAAGCTCTATAGCAACCTAAGCAAGATCAAGGCAATGAACACAACACGATATTGTGAAAATCAAAGGTCAAGAAAAACTTCTAAACCAAGTTAAAAGAAAAGTAAAAGACAAATTCTTGTAAAAACTATACAAGATATACAGCTGGATTCTCAGCAGTAAGAAAGGAACTCAAAAGCCAAGAGGAGAATTTTAAAATTCTGATGAAATTTTCTGTAAAGTCCAAGATATACATGGAGTAGAAAGTACTTAAATCAATGTAAATTAATATGCATTTTGAACATTGAAATATTTTTTACTAATGATTATGTGATAAAAGAAATACTTGGGGCTGGGGATTTAGCTCAGTGATTAGAGTGCTTGCCTTGCAAGCACAAGGGCCTGAGTTCGATACCCAGCACCACACACACACAAAAAAAAAAAGAAATACTTAAAAACTGCCACAAACAGAAATGACTCTACAGAAAGGAAATTTTAGCAAAAAAAATATTTGAATTTTAGCAATTTAAAAATGAATATTGAGGCCGGGGATCTAGCTCAGTGGTTAGAGTGCTTGCCTATCAAGCACAAGGTCCTGAGTTCGATCCTTAGCACCAAAAAAACCCAAAACAAAACAAAACAAAAAACAACAACAACAAAAAATAAATATTAAGTGGATAGTAACTCAGCAAAACAATAGCAGCAATATTTGGGGAGTTTAAGATACGTACATGATTGAAACTCATGGAAACCATACAAACAGAAAGAAGAAACAAATTAAACTTACGATGAATTCCACAGTCAATAATTTCTAGGTTAAATCCCGAATACAAAATAAAAATACACGAGCATAATGAAAATAGAAGAAAGCCAGCTTGAAGCTGCATGCTCACAATCCCAGCTATGGGGAGAGAACAAGTCAGAGGACAGAGTTCAAGGCCAGCCTTGGTAATTTAGCAATATCCCCACCCGAAATATATAATTAAGTAAATAAATAAATAAAGCAAAAGAAAAGAGAAGATAAAAGAGAGAACACCAAATATTTATACCACAAAATAAGAAAGAAAAGGAATAGGATCAAAATTTAGGCAAGTCAAAGAAAAAGCCAAGATTTGACTGGTATGTATTATCCCCAAAATACAAGAACAAAACATTAAATATTAAATGGAGCAAATGTTCTTAGCATATATACATATAGTCAAAATTTTTAAATGTTCATGCAATATTTATAAGACATATAGCAATATTAACATAGAGAGTATGAAATGAAAGCCCTGAAGTTGGGAGTCACTCCTAGTAAAATAATGAGGTAAACGAAAATAGACGTGATGTTAGGACTCATTTCCAATAATATGATGAGAAAAAAGAACCTAGACATTTTTATAAATATATTGATATTTATACAATTTAAACTCTTTCCATTAAAAAAATAAGGTCAAGCTGTCTTAGAGATGATATCTGTCAATCATTAAAAGACATATAACATAAAATTTAGGAAAGATATGTAAATACAGAAAAAGTTACACTGTTCTATGTGACTAATATAATCTTGACCCTAACCTTGGTAAGCACAAGAAAGGAAGAGTAGAGATCATTTTTCTCTCATGAACTTAGATAAAAAATATAAAAGGTTAGAAATTGAGTACACTGATTTATAAAACAGGAAGTACCCTTACCACATTGGAATTATGCAAGAATAGAAGAAGGGTATGGACGATGAAATTCAATATGCGTAATTCCCAGTATGTTATGTTTATGGCTAGATGCCTCCCAAAGCATCATGGTCTCACGAGGGACCATGAAGATGACTGCATGGTGGATGGTGAGGGCCTAACACCCAGCCGACTGGTTGTCAGGAAGAGCACTCTGGTCAGAGAAGGCAGTCTGTGGGGCATGGCCTGAAAGGGGTTCTCTCCCATCCCAGATTCTCTCTTGAGTCTCTCTGCTGCTCTTCTCCGTGCCGGGGAAACCTTCCTCTGCCACGCTCCTGTGTCATGCCATCCTACTTGGAACCTGCTAACTACAGACTGAAATGATTACAAACTGTGAGCCCACATAAACCTCTCCTCCTTTTACTTGTGGCTGTCACATAGTGCATTTCAGGGATGAGAAAGTGACAAAGATGCAACATTATGAAAATATATTAAAGAAGACAATAATTTTGGTGGAACAGAAGATGCACATTAAAAAAATCAGTACAGAATGATTATAATGATGATTTTAATAAAGTCATCATCATCATCATTATTATGGCATTTCTTTCTTATAAGAACTTCTTCCAAACACTTTAATAACACACAACAAACACAATCAATAATGAAATTTTGGGGGCTTTCTACCAGTGATGCAAAACAAGAAAAAAAGATTATTATCACCAGTTCTATTCAACATTTTACTGGATGGTCTAATGACTGAGATCAGTCAGAGGAAAATATATTAAGATAAGGTGAGAAGAAATAAATATTTTGTTATTCGAAAATGACACCATTTACGTAGATAATGCCAAAACCTATGTAGATAAATTAAGGAGATAAATGATTTAACAAGAATTGCAGGTTAATAGATATAAATCAAGTAAAAATGACCAACAATAAAAAATTATGTTTCCAACACCAGAGAAACTATGCGGTATTTAAACGTGTGTATCCGGTTTATTTCACTTCAGAGTATGGTCTCAAGATGCATCTGTTTACCTAGGAATATCTCAAGCTTATCATTCTTTATGGCAGAGTTGTACCTGAAATGTATATAAAGACTAAAACATATTATATTGAGAAAGGGAAGAAAATGTCCAAATGGGAAAGGGAACAAGGGAGGGGGAAAGGAACAGAGGGACAA
>PVJO010022619.1:0-27684 GCA_004026905.1 Hystrix cristata | reverse complement strand
TGGTGTCTTCTCCCAAGTGGTGTTACTGAAAGATGATTCCAGATCATGGGAAAGAAGACTGACAGCAGTTCAGTTAAGTGAATGAACACCCATCATTAGTTTTGACATTGAAGCTTTGTGGTTTTGAAACACAGATAAAAGCCCAGTGTGGTGGTGCACACCTTTAGTTCCAGCACTCTGGGAAACAGAGGCAGGAAGACCTGAAGTTCCAGCCCACCTGCGCAGTTTAGCAGCCTAGCAAGACCCCATTTCAAAGTTCAGGACTGGGGATTTAGCTCAGTGGTGGAGCACTCGTTTCGTAAGCACAAGGCCCTGAACTCGATCCCTAGCACCAAAAAAATTTAAAAAATTTTTTAAGAGTGCTGGTGATACAGCTCAGTGTGAAGGCCATGGGTTCAAGCCCCAGTACCACAAAACAAAAAACTACGAACGTAACATTCTTTAACCTCGTTTATTTTCTTTCTTTCCTCAGGACAATTTTCCTAGTATTACTATTTTCTCAATATGCCAGAAATGTTAAATTTCCTCTCCCAATTTACAAATCCAAGAAAGGATGGACTGCATACAAGTTACAGCTTTTCAAAATGTTTCCTGTAAGTAGTTGACTTTTTCCCCTCAGCAATATTGCTGTCATTTCATGTGTAAGATGCTCAGGTCAAAGGGAAGGGGAGGCACAAGCTCCAGAGCTGGCCGACTGCGTGGCGACCACCCCAGTCACCTTAGAGTCCGAAAGCTGAGCAGGAGTCTGCTTCCAAAATTGGAGACATCCTTGTAGCAGTGCTACAAAAGGATGACGCTGTCCTTGGGACCGAGATCTGATGCCACGAGACCTCTGTAGACATGACGTCCATTCTGGTTTACTCACCAGCCTCTGGAAGGGTAAAGGGAGTGGACCTGTGTGAAAGTGACCTCAGCGCAGCTCTGCAGCTCCGATGTGTGCATTCGGGGTGCAAGGGTCGCACTGAGGGAAGGGTGTGTTTGGACACCCCGCCAGCTCTACTGGCCTGACAGCCTCTCCCCTTGGCTTCCCCAGATCATCCTGGCCATCCTTGTGTCCTGGCTGCTCTGCTTCATCTTCACGGTGACTGACGTCTTCCCTCCTGACAGCACCAAGTACGGCTTCTATGCACGCACGGACGCCAGGCAGGGGGTGCTTCTGGTCGCCCCCTGGTTTAAGGTTCCATACCCATGTGAGTATCCCTGTGGCCCAGGGGTCAGGAGCAGGCAGAAGGCAGCCTTCGTCTCCTGTAGGACTGGTCACTTGAGGGACAGCCCTGTCCCCTGTGGCAGCTGGCTCCCTTCTCAGGTTAATGAGTTGCTCTTAGGACTCTGCCAGGGTGAGACCCTGGCACGGGCTCTCAGCCAGGCCTTAGCCCTGCTGGCCAGCATTTGAGGGCACCTGCTGAGAAGGGCAGGTGTGGAGGTGCTTGGTACCAGAGCTGCTGCAGTGAGAAGGCTGAGTGGGCGAGGCCTGGAGATTAGCAAGCAAACCGCTCGCTCGAGCGTGGTGGAATTTACATAACCTTTTAATGGGCAGCTCTGATGTTTTTAATTTGGTCACAGCTGCAGAGGTAAACTGATACAGTCTACCGGAAGACGGATCTTAAATTAAAATTTGAGCTTGGGTATGGCATGGGGCAGAGAACGCAATCTCTGCGTATCAGCTGGACTCACGTGCAGTGTCTTCCGGGCCCAGGCCCACAAGTAGCTCGCATGAGCCCCAGTGGTTATTACACGTTTGATTATTCTGTTGTGAAGAGTTTGGGGGTTTTGTTAGAGCATAAGCCCAAGCTTAGTCAAGTTAGCCAGTTTATTCCCTTTGAGCTGTTTTGTTTTCATATTTTATGACGTGGAAAAAAAGCAAGAAAAGCCAGGCATATGAAGGTTGGGTCAGCGATGACTCCTCCAAGAGTGTTGAATGATGACAGTGCTGGCAATGGTCCTGTTTGTTCTTGTTACATTCACAAAAGCTTTACAGAGTTTAGTCTTTCTAAAATAGCACTCATCCGATCACATGGGGCCTAAACGTGTGTTTATATACACCTATCCCGTTTCCCAAAAAGAATGCGCCTGTTCATAAGCACACCTCTAATCCGAGATGAAGTGATATTAAAACCTCTCGGTGAGGCAGTCAGGAAATGACGCGGGAGAGCAGCTCCTCAGCACCTGGTACAGGCGGCTGCCGAGGGGAGCGCCCCCAGGACACGGCCGCTCAGGACGGCGTCGAGATGGCAGTGAGCCAGTAATAACACGCCTTGCAGCTGAGAGCTGGTCAGGGAGCCGAGCTCCGGGTAAAAAGCCACCTCCAGTGGTCTAGTCATGAGTGCTCACTGTGATGTGGATTAGCCAGAGGCAGCTTTTTAAATCTCAAGATACCAAGAGCTGTGGTATGATAAGAATTACCGAGTTGATGTTAGTAACGGGTTTCTGACCCAAAGTGTCAACAGTACCAAAATTGGAAAAAACTTTCTTTAAAGTAACAAAACAAATTATAAGGAGAGATAGAAGAACAGCTTTAGAACAGAAGGCTGGAAGCAGAGAGAGACAGAGGGAAATTGCAAGTTTTAAATGTTGATATGGATGGAACAAAGATTTTAGCAACCAGATGTAAGGATTTCAGGTAAAAAAAGGGAAAATAAGAAAGCAATAAGAGTAAAGAGGCTGAGGAAATATGAAACACTTTCTGAAAAATAGTATCTCTTGTTCCAGAAAAGCTTGGGACCAGAAATGTTTCAGCTTTTCAACCTCCTTTTTTTTTTAAATTGTGGAATATTTGCATATACATAATGAAATATCTTGGGGATGGGACATAAGTGTACACGTGCATTTAATTTCATTTATGTTTCATGTACACGTTATATAGCACAGCCAGAAGGTAATTTTTATATGGTATTTTAGTCCAGCTGTGTTTTGACTGCAGTCCATCACGTAGGCGTGAGGTGTGGAGTTTTCCACTTGTGCAGTGTCAGGTTGATGCTCAAAAAGTATCAGATTTGAGCCAGGCTCTTTGGCAGATGCTGTAATCCTAGCTGCCTGGGAAGCTGAAGCAGGAGGATTGTCCCTTTGAGGCCAGCCAGGGTAATTTAGTAAGACCGTCTCAAAACTTTCTTTAAAAAGATGTGGGGATGGGGATGTAGCTCAACAGCCCTTGAGTTTAACCCCTATTGTTGGAGAAGGGGTGTTGTGGGTTTTTGGACTAGGAATGTTCTCCACGTAAGGCAAAGAATCTCCCTTCAAAATGAAGACACTAAAGCGAAATCACAGTGCTGCAATAGCAACGCAGTCACAGTGCATAAGAACCCAAAGTGTGACTTGATAAAGAAAGGCCCTGAAGCAACCCCAAGAGGAAGTATTGGCTTAGTGTGTAGAGATGGTGGGCGTTGCCCACCCGAGCTGCACCCTGCCTGGTGGCTGTACTTTGCCCTCTGACCCCAGCTCCTTCTGGCTGCTCCCACAGGGCAGGGCAGGCCTGGGTGAGAGCAGTTCACCCTCACGCTGCAGGCCTGTTCTGAACATGTTATGAATCGCCTTTCTCTTCCCAAGCCTGTGGCAGGCCCTCTAGGTGGCTTTTTGACCCCTTCTGTGCCCCACGTGTCCCCTTCTGCTGAGCCCTGGCCTGTTCCTGTGCCCCACGACTCCCCATCCTTCAAGAGTACCTCTGTTCGCATGTACTTCTCATTTCCTTGCCTAGAGGGAACCCTGACCCCTCACTCACACTGCGCACCCTCCCAGTGCCCTGGTCCCTGAGCCACAGGGCTGGTCTCTGCCCACGGCACTGTTTTACCCATCTCTTTGCCCACTTTATCTTCAGCGGCTGTATTATTTATACCTAATGGTTCAGGGAACAAAGACTAGTGACTTCACTGTCTGTTCACACTACCAGTGATAGGTATTTTTTAAGGAAAAAAAATTAGACGAAAAATTAAGTAATTCCAGATACTCAAAATGAAACTATAATGGGACTTTCTTTTGCCTTCTAAAACAGAACTATTACCTTTCCACAGCAGGGTTTGTGGTTTACTTTTTTTAAAAGTGCCAGTCCTGTGGCAGAGAAGAATTATTGGTACACTGTGCACACTTCACCACTGGGAAGTCTGTTCAGCTGGTGGGTGACTTCTCACTGTGTTTTCATTTGTTGCCAGCCCCGAGGCAAGTTCACTGTTACTTGTGCATGTTCTTTGCAGCAGCGCCATAAATCCTACTCATGCAAGTTTCTCCTCTACCACAGCAGAGTGTGTTAGTCACAGTTTAGCAGGCACCGAGTCTGACTTCAAAGCAAGAAGAGAAGCATCTGCCTGTTCCAATCAAGGAATATCTTTTTAAAAATAAAGATAGAGGACACCAATGAGGCCTGACTTCCCCAGTCATCTGGTGCATTAACAATTAAGATTTAAAACAGTTGCCAGGAGTGTAGCATCCAGGCGGCTCCTGCAGGGTCTCCTGGGGTCCTGGTGACTTTGGCCTGTTGCCCAGGAAAGCGTGCAACTCTCATGGTTGTCTTGTCTTCCCTCCTCAGTTCAGTGGGGGCTGCCCACCATCTCTGCGGCCGGCGTCATCGGCATGCTCAGCGCTGTCGTGGCCAGCATCATTGAGTCCATTGGTGACTACTACGCCTGTGCCAGGCTCTCTTGTGCCCCGCCGCCTCCCATCCATGCAATAAACAGGTACGGCCCAAGCAGGCTCCTGGCTCATTCAGCACAATCCCTTATGTTAGATAGAGTGCCTCCCGGGAAGAAGCAGTTGTTCAGCAGCCAAGCAGCAGGGCTGTTGGCTGTCTTGGGCCAAGTCACTGCCCTCATCTGCTCTCATTTTCCTCATCTGTAACAGAAGAGACTTTCCTCCCTTCCCCTCAGTGACAAGCAGCCAGTCTCTAAGTCTCCTTTAAACTTGAACCTCACCAAAGCAAACGCCAAGCACTGCCTGTATTCTCTGCTTGGTTTTGTGTCATTTTGATATATATTGACTTTGATTTTCTTATTTTTCCAACTGTTTATGCTTTTCCGTGTAAACTCAGATTTTAGATTCTTTAGAGTAAAACAGGCTCTTCATTGTTTCCGAGTTGCAAAAATTCAGTTTACCTCATTCCATCCTGGCTGCCGCAGTTGAACAGATAGGAAGTAAAACAATGCACTTTTCTTGCATCCATAATCGACACCTTAGCAGCAAACGGTGCCTGTTGCCAGTGTGTCAGGTGCACTCCAGCTGTTCTTAAGGGCAAGTTCTCTGTATTCTATTCAGTTACAAGTCATAGAACCAGATAGGAAGAGCAAGAAGAGATGAGATCTGCAGGATATAGAGGTTTATGAGCTATGAGGTTTAAATCCTCAAAACTCTTGGTCTTTAGCTTCTGGAAGTCAGTGGGTAAGTATCAAAAGAGGCTGCAGAGCAAAGAGAGCCCAGATCAGCCCCAGTGCCCAGCCATTAGCTACCCCTCCAAAAGTAATTACTTGGAATGGATCAATGGGCTGGTTCTTAGCTTGACTCACATGGGTTCTGTCTTGGTATTTTCAGTTGTGATTTTTATATCTTTTTGAAATGGATAATGGAGCTGTTGCATATGATGAAACTACTTGTATATTAAATTCTCTTAAAAGTTTCAGTGTTTATAAGATTATAAAACATTTCCTTCCTGATGAAATTGTATTTTAATAGTAAAGAATCAAATCAGTATATTTTAACTTCACTGGACAGCTCATGTTTGTCTCAGATCCACCAAATGGCTTTACAGTGTGGCTAAAGTCCTTTGTTTTTGTCTGAAATTGCTTCAGAGCACTTGCGTCTAATGTGGGATTTAGAGAGGAATTTCTTAAAAGTGATAAAGAGGGATCCTGTTGGAACACAGACTGAATGTCAGCAGGTGCAGGGTGTTTCTTCCCCTCCCCCAGGAGGTGCGGAAGCTGCAGGTGTGTGGACCACACCTGTGGGCTGCACACACTTAGAGCCTGTTTTGGTGTTTCCCTCATTGAAATGACTGCTTCTCTTTCCCCCATTGTTTACATTTTAGGGGGATTTTCGTGGAGGGTCTCTCCTGTGTTCTCGATGGCATATTTGGTACTGGGAATGGCTCTACTTCATCCAGTCCCAACATTGGAGTTTTGGGAATTACAAAGGTACAGATATTTTGCTAACTACATGGTTGGGCCTCTGAGCATTTATCCATTCACTGACTGAGCTGACCTCTGTGAGTTCCAACAGGAAGTCCAAGATCATCTTCTCCCCCTTCCTTTTTTCCCTCTGGTGAGTTTTTGGGGTGCCTTTTGGAAGCCTTCCTCCCTCGACCAGCCTGAGTAGGGAGGGGTCAGGTGATGCCTTTCCTTTATGCAGCTGCAAATGCTTATTGAGCACCCACCTGTGCCAGGCTCAGTGTGATGTAGTGGGGGTTATAGCAGTGGAGAGTGGGAGCTTGCATTCCAGCAAGGAAGGGCACCCAATAGTCAGTACAGCAAGTCAGTAAATGACGGTGCCAGCCAGGGGTGAGGATGGTGGAAACATGGGATAGGGTGACTCATTGTTGAGTAAGATAATCAGGTAATCAGGCCAGGCCTCACTGGAAGGATGGAGGGTGGGAGCTGCAGATAACCCTGGAAGAACATCTGGGTAGGGCGTGGCCATCGGAGAGCACTGACCTGGGTGCGGGAGTCAGTAAGAAGGCCAGTGGGGCAGAGGGGACAGAAAGTGGGAACAGCAAGGCCTACAGGTGACCGAGAACCAGTCTGTGGTGGACACAGACTTCATGGAAGTGGGCGCTGCAGGGAGCCGCTTGACCTGCTATTTAACGGTCACTTTAACTGTTGCAGTGAGAGTAGATGGGGTGGGTACAAACAGGAGGCAGTTGGCAGGTGTTAGAAGTTCTGGATGAGAGGTGATTCCCTTCATGACAGGAAAAAAATCTGTCTCATGTTAAAGGGGTGGAGTTTTCCAACCTCCAAGGCAGAAATCTGGTGTGGCGTCCCCAGGAGGCATCAGGTTGAGGAGGGCCTGGGTCTGACGCCTTCCTGTCCCCCCCCCACCATGGCACCCAGACACAGGCTTGTAAACCTGGGGTTGCTGCACCCCTAGACCAGCGTCCATAAGGAGGAGCCTGCTCCCGAGCCTTTCAGCTTTATTACTGGCATGCAGACTTCATGTCCCAGTTGCCACAGGCCAGAGAATGCTGTCTGCCAGGATGCTGAAGAGCGAGGCCTGACCCACAGCCACCGAAGGTTGTACAACCAGAGACTGTTAGAACTGCTTCTCCACATTTGAGTGCCCGCGCAAGTCACAGGTCTCCTCACCTGAGAACTCGGGACTGAGCCTGCAAGCCCTCCAGACCTGTTTGACCTCTAGAAGATGAGGTGGGGATAGGGGTGGATTGCCAAAGAAACCTGCCCGCAGCTCCATGCAAGATTCTGTATCAGATAAAAGAAAAAGCCGAATACTAAGACTGGTTGATCTTGATTGCAAATCCAAGTGAGAGGAAGTGGTGTACCAGGCTGCGTGATGGCATGTCAGGCTTCCCTGAGTCGCCAGGCCTGCCCAGAGCTCAGCGTCATGTGTGCCGGTGGCACCGTCTGCCGCCTGCTGCTCTCAGTGCCTGGCATGGGAGGGAGGGAGGGCCATCTGGTGGCCACTTCTCCGGCACTGTCCCTGTGGTCCTGTCACTGCCTGTGGCAAGGAAAGGCATTGAGGGCACAGAGTGGGCATGAGCCACTTCTGACCCAGTTCACCATCCTGACCCCGTAGGCAAAACGGATGGTGCCTAGATAAGATAGTCATAAAATTGTAGACGTAGTAGAGACTCTTGGAGAAAGAGTTGTGTAATAACCCACCTCCCTCTGTACCCTTTTAAAATGTATGGTGTAACTTAGCCATGGTCACTAAGGGAATAAGCAAAATACCCTTCTACCAAATGATTGAAGTGGTTTGGAGAATAATTACCTTTAAGAAAAGTTGAATGGCTCCAGCTTATTCTGAAAAGACAACCCAACAGCACTATTTTTTTCTTTTTGAGACGGAGTCTCGCCTTAAACTTCAGTCTGTCCTTGAACTCACCTCATAGCCGACACTGACCTGAAGCTCACAGTGATCCTCCTGCCTCAGCCTCTCAAGTGCTAGGAGGCATACAAGTGTATGCCACTGCACCTGGAGTGTCAGCACTTTTTAATGAGCTAGTTGATGCTGCCCCAGATTCCCTTTGGACCCAGCCATTGGAGCTGCTTCCCCAGGCATAGGTGGCTTCTAGTCCAGGGTGGAGTGTCAGCACTGGAATCAGATTTGCATCACTCTGAAATCACAAGACTTGATCCACGAGAGAAAGGGTCTAATCCATGTGTGTCTGCTGTGGAGTGGGGCGTGGGACTTGCTGCAGAGATGTCTGTATGGCCCACATCCTGCAGGCACTGGGAAGACCCTGTCCCAGAGAAAGCAGACAGACACTCAGCACTGTGTTCTGCCCCTTGTCCATCTGCAAGACTTGGACAAGCCACTTCTCTGAGTAGAACTTGCTCTGAATCTCTGTTCAGATTTAGAGCCAGTATGGTAGTCAGTACCCACACAAAACTGTCCAGTTTATATAAATTAATGATTCACTTCCCCACCGAGACTGGCCCTGTTTCGTGGTAGCCATTGGACCAGACTCCTGGGGTGTATTAAAGGGGGTGGTCTGCATCTCTCCTAGGATCTGTCTGGGGGCCTCGCACCTCTAATCCAGCTGTTGCATTCTGCACATGGACTTGTTGGCCTGTCTCAGCCAGAGTTGGGGTCACCTACCCTGACACTTCTACTGAGTGGGTTGCAACTTACACCCTCCAGAGAGGGCGGCACAGCACGGTGAGATGGGTGACTGCACTAGATTCCGGCCCTGGTTCCGTCACTTTATCTTAATGTGGCTGTGGGCAAGTTCTGCCACCTTCCCAGTCCCCAGGCCGTAGTCCGTGAAGGTGGCTTACAAGGAGTTTTAGTCAGTGACTCTGTGTAAAGCCCTTAGCCTTCCGGGTGCAGCAGGTGCACCGCAAGCCGTGGGTGGTGGTGTTGGAGCGAGTTGTCCCTCAGTTTAACACAAGAGAGTAAACACCATCTCCCGGGCTGCAATGTCTCAGGAAGTGTCCGGGAAAGGTCATTTCTGCCTTCTGTGCTGTTGAAGACTCGGGAAATCAGTGATGAAGGGTCAGCTAGTGGCAGAGGCAGACCTGTTTTCACGCAAGCTCTAGTGTTGCAGGCATCCCTGGAGCCAGTCTGGTCCCTCCTACCTCCTACCTTGCCTGGTGGGGCCCCCCAGCCCACCATGTAGGGCGTTCTCTCTGCTGACGGCCCACTCCAGCGACCCTGCCTGGCTCAGACTCTCCTCCCTGCTGCTGGGCTCCCACCCAGTAGCACAGTACAATTACTTGACCCCAGGCTTGCTTGTGCTTGCTTATTTTCGTGCCTGCCTGTCCCCAGTCTAACATACGCTGGTCATGTAGTAGCGCCTCATAAAGGTTTGCTGAAAAACGATCCATCTATAGTTGAAAGGCTTCTTTATTGTGTAATTGCAGCCAAGCAGTAAGTCATTTTTGCTCAGTTCATCCCTCCGTGTGATCTTTTCTACCGCTTGCCCACCCCACATGGTGTGGAGAGGGGCTAGATCAGGACAGGTCCAGCTTCATCCACATAGTGCAGGCCGGGCTCCCTGGAGAAGCTTTTGGGCCCTGTAGAGCAGCACCGGCCAGAACTCTGCAGTGAATTGCATACTAGGCTACCAGCAAAGGAAGAACTAATTTTAAATTTTGTCTCATTTCACTTTATTAAAGTGGCCATAGTGTCACTATGAGTCATACCTGAAGCCCTGAATGCCCTGCCCGAGATGTTTCTGGAACCTTCTTTGCCTGGTTTATACCCTCAGGGAGGCACTATAAAGAGTAGGGCCAGCAGTGCCAGGTCCTCAAGTCAGGTCAGCCCCACCTGTCTATCTGGGTGATGGCAGGGGAGATGGGAGCTTCTAGAAGGTAGAAGTCAGGTTTAACAGGGTAAGCCCCCACATGCCTGGGACCAGACACTGGTTAAGGAGCACGCTGACAGGTGTAGCTTGTTGGGAAAAGCTGGCGACTGGGACTTGTTTTCCTAAGCACCTGTTGCTTTATGCCAAGGACTGACACCTCCCACCCAAATCGGTGTGTTAGAAAGGTCATGTGTGATGGCGTCAGAGACGGTGGGGGGAGGAAGGGCCAGACACCAGTCAGACCTCTTCAGGCACATTGTGTCGCTCCTTTAAGCGACACCTTGAGATTTCTGCAGGGTAGGCAAGGCTCCTGAGGCCCAGTGGGGCAGCTGTCCAGGCCCGCAGGCAGAGGTGGGCTGGCTCAGCACTCTCTGCCCTGATCCAGGACACCTCGCGTGGGCAGGACGCGATGCGTGGAGAGGTGGTTTCAGAAACAGTGTGGCGGGTGTTTGCCTGACTCGGGGCAGGTGTGGGGCAGGTGGTGTGTTGACTTAGGCATCAGTGGTGTGAGGGACCCAGCAGAGAAGCGGGGAAGGTGTGCGCCTGAGCCAGCCAGCGACTCCACCCAGGGCCTGGAGAAGCCGAGGCCAATCCCTGAGCCCTGGGGCCACCTACTGACCGTCGGAACACCGAGTGAGCCGCGGGGAGGACAGGCAGCGGGGCGGCGCTGCTTCGCGGGTCTTCTCAGCACTTCGCAGTCATCACGGCTGAGAGCGGCCCTGTTCCCTTGAAGGTTCTGCCTGAGGACGGTCAGATCTGCCCTGCGGGCCAGGCTGACAGTGTGTGCAGCTGGAGGATGGCGGGTGAGCTGTCCGCCCTCTGATGTGTCTGCAGGTGGGCAGCCGCCGGGTGATCCAGTATGGTGCAGCACTCATGCTCGGCCTGGGTATGATTGGGAAGTTCAGCGCCCTCTTTGCATCCCTGCCGGATCCAGTGCTTGGAGCCCTCTTCTGCACGCTCTTCGGTAAAGTCCCACCTCCTCGGGCGGCCTTTCTCTTGGCTCCTTCCACGCATTGCTGATTCTTCACAGGGGTCTGGGGGTCTTTGCCAACTCAAGATTGAAACTATCAGTAAATTTTTTTAAAAACAAAATAAAGTTAAATCTTCAAAAAATAAAGACTGGGGCTTTACCTCAGTGGTAGAGCACTTGCCTAGCAAGCGCAAGGCCCTGAGTTCCATGCCCGGCACCGAAAAATATAGAAATAAAATAAAGACCTACCTTATTTTCTCAGTTGACTTTATGTTATGGGTAGAACCAGCAATATGAAAATTAAGATTAAATCTAGTCTAATTGGAATTTTTCAGTGGTTTAATTCAAATATCTTCTGATGAATAGGCATTTAAAACTGACCATTTTTATAGTGTAACCCTGCCTGGGTTTGATAGCTGCGCTGTTTAATTACAGTACTCGGGGACACATGTCAGATATGCGGGTGAGTTCTCAATTTAATCAGGATGACGCAGGGAGATGCCGCATCCTTTGTCTTCTGGTGTACTGGAGACACACTGTGGTGCTTGTGCCGGTTGGAGTCAGTGGGGTGGTCACGTCCCACCTGCACCCACTTGCTTCCAGGCTACACTGGGCTCTGGCGCGTGCTTCTGCACGGGGGGCGAGCTCGGTGAGACCCGGTCTGGCGTTTCTCCCGCAGGGATGATCACTGCCGTCGGCCTGTCCAACCTGCAGTTCATCGACCTGAACTCCTCCCGGAACCTTTTTGTGCTTGGATTTTCCATCTTCTTCGGGCTAGTCCTCCCAAGTTACCTCAGACAGAACCCTCTGGTCACAGGTGAGAAGAGGCATCGCATCCCCGCAGTGCTGTGTTGCCAAACCTTTGCCTGCGTTTCTTCATGTTTTGCGGCTGTCTCCCTGGACGGCCCGGCCTCTCCCGTGGCCAGGATGTGACCGACACAGATGCTGAGATCTCTTTTTACCAGCATTCTCCCCCCCGAGACCACCTCGCTGGGAACCCCTTCCTCAGATGTTGTCTGTTTCGGATGTGTGATTTCTTGGAGGTTTTTGTTTGTTTGTTTGCTTGTGGGTTTTTTAATTTGTTTTGTTTGTTTTTTGAGATGGTGTCTTGCTATGTAGTTCAGGCTGGCCTTGAACTCACTCTGTAGCCCAGGCTGGGCCTCAAACTCGCAAAGATTCTCCTGCCTCATCCTCCCGAGTGCTGAGCTAGCATGATTAGAGACATGAGCTACCGCGCCTGGCTAAGATGTGTGATTTCTTAAAACTTAACTTCATACACTTGAAAATACCTATTTTTCGTTTTCTATCTTTTTTTTTCCTTCAGCACTGGAAATTAAACCCAGGGCCTGTGCACTGAGCTACACCCCAACCCTTCTTAAAAATTTTTGAGATAAGGTCTCACCAAGTGGCCCAGGTTGCAGTCAAATTTGTGATCCTCCTGTCTTATCCTCCCAAGGGTACTGGGATTACAGGTGTGCAGTACCACACATGGCTGAAAGACATGTTTTTTTCTAGAGTATAGCTATTTTCAATTCCAGATTAACCTTCTTAACTACTACTTGTTATGTTGGTATCCTGTTGTCATGCAAAATGAACGAAGGAGGAGCCCTTTTAAGAACTAACTCGCTACTGGGTGTGGTGGCACACAGCCAGTGTCACCGAATAAATAACTGTTGCTGGTAATTTTAGCAGTTGCACAGTTAATAAGGGTCATGTTTTACATATATTTTTATTATATATATATATATATATATATATGGATGTATATGTATGTATATGTGGTTTTGCATTCACATTAAAATTACCCTTTTAAAAAAATAAAAAATTACTCTTTAAAGGTACAGTATTTTGTGCTCGCTTTGGCAGCACGTGTACTAAAGGTACAGTGTTTACTGCCTTTGCACTGTTCAATACCCGCTCTGGTTTCCAAAGCATGTCCTTATTCCAGAATGAAACTCTCTCCCCTGTGCAGTAAATCTGTATCACCCCCGTGCTCTTGTCATCTACCAGTCTGCTTTCCATCTCCTTGCTTTTACCTGTTCTGTGCACAGAAATGGAATCACAGACATGACCTTTAATGTTTGTTGTCTTTCCCTTAGCATAGTAGTTTCAAGATTCATCCATGTTAGCTGGGTGCTGTGGTGCACGCCTGTAATCCCAACACTCAGAGGCTGAGGCAAGAGGATTGCCATGAGTTCGAGGCCAGCCCGGGCTACATACTGAGTTCAAGGCTAGCCTGAACTACATAGTGAGACTGTCTCCAAAAAAAAAAAAAAAATTATCCATGTCATTTTTTTTTTATCCATGTCATTTTTAAGAGCTTCATCCTTTTTATGACTAAATAATGTTCTGTTGTGTGTGTGTGTACCATAATCTGCCATTCACCCATTCTTGAGCATTTGGGTTGTTTTGTGATCTGGCTGTTGTGAGTATGGTCACATTGTACTTCAGCTGAAATTACCCATGACTGGGTAGTTCTCCAAAGTTGCAAATTTTGCAGATTTTGCGAAAACTGACCCAATTGTTTTTGGTCTGCTTGCTTGTTTGTTTTGGATACTGGAGATTAAACGCAGGGCTTTGCACACACCAGATAGGCATTTAAGTTTGGAAAGTGTGTGAACTTCTAATAACAAGGAGGTTCTTGCTGCTTTTTACATTTTATTTTATTTTATTTATTTATTTGGGTACTGGGGATCAAACTCAGGACCTTGCACTTGCTAGGCAAGCGCTCTGCCACTGAGCTAAATCCCCAACTCCTGCTTTGTACATTTTAATCCATCTCATTCATGGGAAGACATTTTCATAAATCAGTTGCTCCTGACTGAAAGCAGCTGTTCTGATTAAGAGCCCAGGACACTGAAAACGCTTGTTTTGTTTATAGATATACAAATATTTTTGAGTCAGTGTGTGAATTTTTTCAGCCTTATAACAGCCATATTTTATTTCAGAATATTTCTATCTGCAAAGAGCACTCAAATGACTGTATAGTTCATTGTAGGATAAATGTCACTTTGTTAGATTCACCTGACTGTGGTTAGGAATTGTCCTTGTGGAGGTGCTTTGGATTGTTGTTGAAGACATCAGTAGTTTAAAACATCACTGGCAGTAATTTATCTACACGTGCAGTTTACATTCTCACCTTCTACACTGACCAGCAGAGTTGCACTCGCCCCGCTGCCTGTTCTGACTCTAGGCCTGTTCTGGCTTCGGCAGTGACCCTCATGGTCTCTGTTTTGTTTCCAGGCATAACAGGAATCGATCAAGTCTTAAACGTTCTTCTCACAACTGCTATGTTTGTAGGAGGCTGTGTGGCTTTTATTTTGGACAATACCATCCCAGGTATGTGGTGTATATCAGATATTTCGCTACATGTGTGAGTTATTTTTTCACTGAGCAAAAAATGAGAAGCGAAAGCTAGGCCTGGTTGCACGTGTTTGACAGACTAGTCCCAGCTGCTTGGGAGGTTGGGCCAGGAGGATGTCTCAAGGCAGGAGGAATTCAAACTAGTCTGGGCAGCACTAATAGTAAGACCCCCATCTCAGAGAGAAAGATGGAGGCAGAGGGAGGGAGAGAGAGGGGAAGAGAGAGAGAGAAGAGGAGTAAAGAGTTCAAACTCGTCATTGGTTGAAACCCTTCTAGCGTGGCTGCACGTTTGACTCACTTTTAAGCCACTTAGCTTCAGTCTCCGTGGATGTGTTACAAGACAGCAGGAGACCCCATGTGTGCTGTGCTGGCGGGGGCTGCCCTGCCCCTGCCCAGGCCTTGTGCCCTTCTCACCTGTGCCCACAGCCTGCAGTGTGGCTCTTGATGACAGGCTCCAGCCCTTCTCCCTGGGACTCTGTCCTGTAGATGAGTCCCTCCTAAGGTGAACTTGCAGCCGACTGGAGCCGGAGGACGGTGGGTGGGGGCTGCCCCTGCAGCACCTATAACACAGTTGGTGTTTCCATGCCAAGGGCTGGGTGATGGTTGGGTCTGGGAACCTTCCCAGTTTTTCAGAGATGGCGGCTATGTACCCTTGTGCTTCCTTCAGGGAAGGGGATGCAATCCCTCTGCCTGATGTGCCTGCTCCTGGGCTCCAGCAGTCTCTTGGGTGAGGTATTTTGTGGGTTTTTTGGGTTTTTTTTTTGGTGCTGGGGATCAGAACTCAGGGCCTTGTGCTTGCAAGGCAAGCACGCTAACCACTGAGCTAAATCCCCAGCCCTGGGTGAAGTATTTTGGAGTAAGTTGTCTTGAGGGAAATATCTCAGTAAAAACCTAAAGTCCAAGAACAAGCCAGGCCCCCCCACTAAGATGAAGCAGAGCAGTGGCTGACTGATAAAGGCATTTTCGTGTTACAGAAACTCTAGACCTATCTTGCAAACTCATATTTGTGTTTCAGAGAGGTATGTTTTGCACAGTACTTGGTAGCAGATTTGGGAGGAGGTGAGATGAAAGCCTGGATGAGCAGTTGAGGGGGCTGACATGGTAACCCTGGAAAGCAGTACCGTGCCTAGGCTGGGCCTCAGCAGTGAGTCCTGAGAATGTGGCCATGGGGAAGGATAGGAAGACAGAAAGCCCTCAGGAGGCCATGTGGATGTGGAACAAGAGGGACAAGAAAGGCTTTAGTGATTCTTGGGCTTCTGGCTGGCTACCTAGAGGCCTGAGACCCTTGTTTCCTGGATGTTCCTTACTGTCATACAGGCAGGGCTGAGCTTGGGGATAGCAGCCTCATTCCTGACAGAATCGTTAAACTAAGCATCCCTTTGTTTTGTTATGTCGTGTTGTGTGTGTGTGTGGGTGTGGGTGTGTGTGTGTGTCAGGTACCCCAGAGGAAAGAGGAATCAGGAAATGGAAGAAGGGCGTGAGCAAAGGGAACAAGTCACTCGATGGCATGGAATCCTACAACTTGCCATTTGGCATGAACATTATTAAAAAATACAGATGCTTCAGCTACCTGCCTATCAGCCCAACCTTCTCAGGCTACACGTGGAAAGGCTTTGGGAAGAGCAAGACCAGCCGGAGTTCAGACGAAGACTCACAGGCCACGGTATAGCCTTAGCTCTGCCCTGTGGCCTGGCCACAGTGAGGCGTGTATCTGTAGCTCCCGCCAATTAACAAGAAGTCAAATATTTGTTTGTATATCTGCATCTACATCCTGTGCCCCAGAGCTAAGACAGGTTATTGCACATTGCTTTTCTGTTGTGGGTGGTGATTGTGTCTAATATGGTGTCTCATCTGGCTCTTTATTTAAGCCCTTGACCTCTTGCCCTTTGAGAGTGTCCATTGCTGGCCATGGTCACTGAACTTGAAACTCCAGCCCTCCCGTGGGAGCAGGTACTCGAAATCATCAGTGATTCCCCTTTTTTCCAGTCCCTTCCTGTTGCCCAGTGCTGGCTTTCCTACAGGCTGCCTCCGGGGCCCAGGGCGTTTCTGTCCCAAAAGCACCTGGACCTGCTTACTCTGCGCTTGACCCCAGCCTGCACCTGGGCCAGGGCCACCAGTATATTCACATCATCACAGCTGCCTGTCCAGTAATTCTTTTGGCCCTGCTAGTCCCTGGGAGGCTGTTGACCAGTCTGAGAACAGTGGCCTGGCTGCCCTGGGCCCAGGTATGGCATGTGCAGGTCCGTACAGGTGTTAAATGGAACCCTTTTTAGGGGGTTGAAAGGGAAGGGAGAGGACCCCAAAGCCAATAGGATTCTTGACTGCTCTTTCCCCTGCCACCCTGCCCCCCCCCCCCAACCAGCACATGTCATACTGGTCCCTTCAAAGGCCAAGACACCTTATTGGGCATTTATCACTCTGGGCTAGTGTGACAGGTGCAGCATGCCTCACAAGGCATCAGCCAGATGAGTTTAGGAGTCCTGGCTCTGCTGTTGTGTGGGCGTGACTGTTGCACACGTCTGTAATTACAAGATTTTATTCGTATTTAATGTTACTGACTATAGCAGATTTTCCGAATCAGTGTTTTTCTATGTAACCCTATTCCCTTGCATCCCTATTACTTGTCCCCCACCTCCCACCCCATCCCCATTAAGGAAAGTACCAGCATTTGTAAAGCTGTGGGTACCATCAGGGAACCTCGTTGTAACGGCCATTGAAGGCCAGTAACCATTGTTGTGGTTGTTTTGTATTGCCTGATACCATGAAAGTGTAAATACTGTGATGCCTAATCTATTTATCAAAACTGACTACTGGACCAGAGCCCAGAAATCCTGGGTCAGGTTGCACATGAATTTGTTTTGTGAAGAAGGGAAGCTGGCACAGGTAACCAAACAGAGCCACCATATTGGATGGTCCACCCTCCTGACAAAGTCATTTCTCCCCTTCTTCTGTGGCCAGTGATTTCCGGCAGCCCTGGCTTAGGGAGACTTTCTGGGTGTTGTCACATTGCATGTCCACCGAATCTGGATTGGGCAGAAGGGAAGATGAGTTCCCTTAGCCATGTGCTGCCTTGTCTGAGTGAGTTGTGGCAGAAGATGATGAGAAAAGCAGCTCACAGCCTCCCTCCGTGAGGAGCTCTAACTTATGACACTAAATTATTGTTGACATAGTGGCTTCTATTGAATTTGAAGTTTTTCAGCCAAAGGAAAAGCCTGAGACACAAAGCAATGACCGTGCTTTGTGAGGCCGGCCCTCTTCTGTGGTCACTGGCTTGCCAGAGCTTTGGATGGCTGGGGCATCCTTGTCTCCCTGCAGGGCTGGCTCTCGTGCCTCGTGTCCACAGAGGGCATCTCCTGTGCCCCAGCCCGGGCTGCCTCGGCTTTGCCGCACTTCCAGGTCTGTGGCTCCCTTGACTCCTAGAAGTTGTGGGCTTCAAGAGCACCTCAGAGCCACTGCATTGTTTTGCCAAAATCTTACTGCAGACTAAGTAATGACCTTAGATTCCAAATTGCATTGAATTTTTTTGTTTCCGAGATAGTATTCAGTGGGTAGTGACTTTAGGAGCACACTGGTTACCGGTGCCCAGCCTGATACCACTGTCCTGCCCTGCCTTGCTCTTTGTTCCTCCGCTTTATAGTTTGCTCAGCATCTCCAATCTCTCTGTTCTGAAATATGGGGAAAACTGTTAAACGTCCCAGAGATTTGAAGAATTCTAGTTCTCTAAGATGAGCAGAAGGAGCAAGTGTCCAAATAAAAGCATCAGAACCATTGCTCATTCAGGCCCGAGTTTCCTTCAGCTCAACTTGACAGGACTTCTCCCCTCCTGTTGAGGCCCCCAGAGTGCAGGCTTGGTGTCTGCGAGTCCTGTCCCTGGATACCCCTCCAGGCCAATTTTATCATGAGCCCCCCAGTAGCCGAAGGCTCTACAGCAAGTGTTCCCCCAGGCAAGGAAGTCCTGCACTCACACACCAGTAAAGACAGGCAGGTTTCCACCCTTCCTGTTCCGTTGGGGCCAACATTTGATATTCTGTCCAGGGAGAGGGGAGGGACGGAGGTGGGAGAGAAACTGCAGCCTGACAAGATGCCCCCAGTGAGTCTGGTACTTTCTGCATAGCCTTGAGTGATTGGAGTCCTCTGATCACTAGCAGATCATGCACAAGCCTTGTTAGGAAGTAGCCTGCTAGCACATATGCCGCAGAGTGAAAGTCTATAACTGGAAGCAAAAAAATGTGTCTGTCTGAGCCACAGCACACACCCAAATGGGGAGGTTCGGTGGGCAGGTGGCCAGCACTTCTTGGGCCTGGTGCTGGCCTGTGAGCTGTGTTTTCCCTGTAGAACATCATACTATACTCTGCACAGGGGATTCTCTGTCTGACTTTCACAGTGCCCACTTGCCCACCACCTTCACCTGCCTGGTCCCGGGAAGAAAGTGATTGTGTTAGCCCTGGAAAGCAGAAACCATGGAAAGCCTGCAGGAGAGGGTGCTAGGTTCATGCGAGGGGACCCGCTGCGGGTTCAGAGAAGAGCAGGACGCTTTGACTCTAGTTCTCGTGATGTTTGCTCTCATCAGGGAGTACGTACAGATTCATGGATACATTTATTTTCAGAATCTGAGAGTTTCCAGTATTACTTTCAGTTTGTTGGGACTAATTAAGGCAAAAGAAATGGCTTTCCCGGGCCAGCCAGAGCAAAGCGTCCTGGGTCCTGATGGTTTCCATTTTCATGGTAACAAATTCACACACGGGATTTGCTTTATACTGTAGAATACTGACTTTCATGATGACAGCTTGATTTATGCATGAATATTGCAGTATTTTCCATACAGTAAAATAACATTTCTGCCCAGGATAAGTCACAGTTTTCCAGGGAGGGAATGATATAATTTTCATGACAATGTCATGTGCCGATAGAATTTCTCCATTGATGAATCTCTAGTATGTGTGTATACTTTATTTACCCATGCATATATTTTATGACCAAGAGCTAAGCTGTTATGTCTCTCATTGATGTCCCTGCTGAGAACTGATTTTAGCAATTTAGATTCAAAGCTCACAAGTCTAATCTTCAGTAATATCCGGCCACACAGAAGGTGAGTAAGGAGCTGGTGGGAGGAGAGGCCACATCCCGAGGTGGCTGTACTTGGGCAGTGGACCCAGCTGCAGATACGAGGCCCAACACAGCTTGATGAGAACCTGCTTGTCCAGCTGCCACCGGACACCAGCTGTGTCTCCCTGGCCCGGCCCCCTGCACAGCGGGTTAGCGTGCGGCTCCTGCCCGAGTGTTCATGGAGCGCCAGTCCCAGGAGAAGTGCTGGTGGCCGGGGCTCACGTGCTGTGTACTGTCCTCTGCCCCTTATAACTCGGACGCAGAGAATACTCTTCCTGCAGCCAGAACCCAAGAATACAAGAAGGCCGCTCACGTTTGCCAGTGATCAGATTGGCTTCCAGCCACGGTCCCTAAAGCACCTCAGTGCTGGGGATCCCTGCTCAGCAGCCTCAGAACATTCCTTTCCCTCAGGTTGCTGCCTGCCCATCGCGCCAACATCCAGCGCCTGTAGAGTTGCTGTGTGTCCCAGGCACGCGGGACACCCTCCCAGCATCGCCGTCCGCCTCACTGTTCCCACTAACGCCCTTTTCTGTTCGTACCTAACCACCTTTGTCTGACACATTAATAAATTCCTGACTGTTCTTAAAACAGTGGAGATGCCTCTATTTTCCTTGAGTTTTGTGACTGACTTGGCCTATATACCTTTCTGGGATTTTGTTTTTTATTTTTATTTTGCATACCAGGGGTATTTGGGGTGGGGTTGTTTTTTGAGATGTGTAATTCTTTTACGGAGTTTTTAAAAAGAATTTTCATATTGTTTTTCTAACATGGCTTCATTAAACGTTTAAGTATTTTAAAAATATGTAATATTTGGACCAGACGTTGTGAATAATAGTAGAGATAAAGCTATTTTATTCTGTATTTTTAAAACTGTTCCGTACAAATAAAAGCTCTCCTGGACGCAGTTTTGCTGCTCACACGCCTCTTCCTTTGGCCGATCCTTAAGAGAATTGTAATTTATTAGATGTCGTCACCTAGGAGAAGGGACTCAGCTGATAGAGAATTCAGTGAAACAAGTTCTCCCTGGCTGGCGCTGGGGAAGCTGCACCGCGAAGGGTAGCGGAAGGTGCAGTCCATCTCACAGAGGACGAGCGGCGTGCTGGGGCCCTGGGCAATGCAGATGGCTGCAGGCAGGTGCCAAGACCTCGGAGGGTCCCTGAGAGGATGCACTCACTCTGCATTGGGGTGGTAGTGAAATCAGGAGATCATCATTTTAGCAAAAACACATCTGGAGGCCAGTCTTGGATGGCAGATGGGCCAGGAGCAGTTTCTGAAAGTGACAGGGCCCCCTTCAGTTGGTGGTGTGGCTCCAGGGTAGGGGACAGAAGGACGGATGCACAATGCTAGATGAATTGTTCTTTCTGTGGTGTAGGGGATTGCATTGAGGACCTCACATGTGCTGGGTAAGTGCCCTGCCACTTAGCTGCATCCCTAGGCCTGTAGTTTTCAGTCTAGAGCAAACCTAGAACATCCCCATTCATCTCCATCCCTGGTTCTTTGGCAATTTGGGACATTTGTGACCAGTGCAGCAACTCTACAGGGTGTGGCACCCAACTTAGGCACCATTTCTGGACGCTCTGTCACAGGGTGGACCATTAAGTTACACGTGTGCCAGAAGAACTAAAAACAATCAGTGCTCATGTGGCTACCCACGTATGGCTGCCACATGGCAGCCATGTCCAGACCACCCCGGGCTGCCTTCTAGGTCATCTTCATCCCTGGCCAAGAGAGAATCATTAGCTTAGCTCTGCTTTCCCTTCTCCATTTTTTCCCTGAACTTGCCATCTGTTTGCACCCCTGGACACCTTTCTATCCATGTGCGTGCTTTGGGACAGGATTAAAGGGGGGAGAGAGTGTGTGTATTGTCACATTTTACTCAGTGTTGTAAGAGCCTTTTATGTTGACAACGTGTCTGATGTGTGGGTTGGTTTTTCACTTCTGGGTAACGAAGTACGAGATGAACAAAAGGCATTCTGGAGGCCTCCAGAAGGGAGCAGATCCAAAGCCTGAAGAGATGGGGATCCAGCAGACATTGGATTCTCCAGCAGCAACCTGTTTGCAGAGCTGCCCTCTTCAAGAACTGAAGGAAAAGAATTTAGGATTTTATGTCTAGCCACTGGAAGGCCCACATCTAAATACTTGCAGATCAAGTCCCTGTTTTGCATGAAGAGAATCAGCCTTGAATGTGCCGTGGGAGATAACTGAGGTACAGGTGAGTGGTGAACAGCTTGATAGGCCTGTTGTGTCACATACCCATAATCCCAACACTTGGGAGGCTGAGGCAGGAGGATGCAAGTTTGAGTCCTGCCTGCGCAACTTAGACCCTGTCTCAAAAAAGGGCTGAAGTGTAGCTCAGTGGGAAAGCCCTCCACTCAATTCCCAGTACCATCAAAATAAAACAGGTGGGGACCAAAGGGAAGAAAAGGAACATATCCATAATCATCTCAAATTCCAATTTGGGGCCGTACATATCAATATGGTGATGGAGGAAAGAGGAGACTTAGCTAGAAACAGACCCAAATGTACCAATAATTACAAATGAACCAAATTGCCAGTGAAAAGGTTGTCGGACTAGATAATGAAACAGAATCCTGGTAAATGCTGTTCATAGCAGTGGTGCTCAAACATGTATGTGATTCTTCCGGGTCGCAGCAAGACCTCTTCAGAAGTGGGTGGTGTCTAAGCAACTCAACAGGCATTTTGCGTGCACTGAATCTAATACTAAAATACCTGAGCTTGTATTTTGCATGTCTTTGATTCCGGAATTTTATTTTTAAAATATTTTACAGAAGTCATCGGCTGTGATACCTCAGGAAAAATAAAAAATAACATCCTTCGCCACAGAGGTGTTGAGAAGCACGTCTTACACAAGGACTTGCAAAGCCGGAAGTGAAATGTGCGGGGGGCAGAATTACACGGCGCAGGGCCACAGATGCAGCTCGGTGGTAGGACACTTGTCAGCATGCATGAGGCCCTGGGTTTGAGCTCCAGCATCACACATGAAGATGTCACACTGGGCAAGTACTACCCACCACAGACTCTAACAGAAAACATTGTTGGAGTAGCAGAGCTCACAGTGGAGTGGTAAAAAATTCCATTTACAAAGAGGAGTAATTTTTAAACATGAAACTAGGTAACCCCAAAACCCACACAGTGTAAACGGACAGAAGTTGGAAGACTGCCTCGTCCGCCTGCACAGGTGCAGAGATGCGAGCACCACGTGTGTGCTAAGGCAGGAAGGCAGAAGCTGAGCAAGGTTTCCACCTGAGCAGACAGCCTGTTAGACTTGGCGTCAGGGACTAGAGAGTACTTGCTCTGCCAGCACTTGGGAATGTTCGCGAACACTGGTTTTATTCCAGGCATTAAAGCAAGCCTCGAAATAGTTCCAAACTAGGTCTTACACTGTGCATGGTCCCAAACTATACACCATTAGGTCAAAAATCCCCGTGCATTTGGATGTATCAAGTATTACCAGATGGTTCATTGGTCAAAGGTGAACCCAATAGTGGGAATGTTGGGAATGTTTTTTTTATTATTGTTATCAGTGCATGTTTGCAGTACATAATGATCACATTCCTCATGGCGGCTGGTACATGTTCATGCCACATTTTAATTCTTTATTTTTATCCCCTTCTCCACCCTGCCCGAGAATGTTCTTTAGTAAGTGCATTGCTTCTCCTTTGAGTTTCTGGTCATGCTTCCTTCTAAAATTGTGATGTTCCTTTTTTCTCCCGGGACTGGGGGGTGGACTGAGGATCTCTCTCAGTGGCAGAGCACTTGCCTAGCATGCACAAGGCCCTGGCTTCAGTCCCCGGCCCTGCAAACAGACAGACTGCATCTCTTGGGTCTCTGTTGCATACAGGTTCACTCATTTTTTAATCTCTTTCCATTTCTTCGAAGTGTTTGGAAAAATTTTCTGAGCAGTTATCCAACTCAGCAGTGGGGCTTTGCAGAGTTCCAACCTCTTGATCGTGTCTTTGGGGCAGTTTTAAAATCCTGTATTTTTGTCACTTCCAGATTTACACAAAAGTGGAGAGAATAGCACAGTAAGCCCCCTTGTGGGGCTGGGAGTGTAACTCAGTGGTAGAGTACTGGCCTAGTTTGGATTCCCACCACCAAAAAAAAAAGAGAAAACCATACATGTCCATCGTCTGGGTTAACAACCGTGGACTCAGTGCCGTTCTCATTTCACATACGCCTCTTTCTTCCCCTTCTATACTGTTTTGATACAAACTGCAGACACACAACTTCATCTGTAAATACTTCAGTAGTTATAACTAAGTTTGTCCTTAAAAATAATCATATACAGTGAGTATATCTTTAAAAATGAAGAGTATTTCCATCATGCAATCAAACATCTAGCCAGGTTTCAAATTTCCAGTCCTCCTATAAATATTTGAAATAGAGTCCACACGAGGTCCACATTTCCTCATTGGTTGATAATTATCTCTGCCACCTGCCCATGTCTGTGTCTGCCTCACTCTCTTGCTCTCCCTTCCTTGCAACTTGTTGAACAGTTTGGTTGCCCACAGGAGATCTGGAAGGCGCCCCCTTTCCCGTGTTCCTCTGCTCTGCATCTCCGGGATCAAGTTCAGATCCGTGGGCGTGGGCGGGGCGTGGCGTTAGCAGCAGCTCTGCCCTTCCATCAGGAAACCGTTGGCGACCGGTGGGCTCTCCTTCCTGATGTTTACAGCTGTTGATGCGCAATTCCACGACCCAGCAGTTTGTCAGGACCACACAGTTTTAAATTAGTCTCTGGTTGTACTTAAGTGAAAACAGCTTTCCGCAATGAGATCTTTTCATAGGTGCACACTGTTCACGCAAGTCTTACTGCAAAAAAAAAAAAAAAAAAATTATTTAGAGATTCTGCTTAAAAGTTTTCTTCTATTTTATGTAAACTGGTTTTGTAGCGAAGCATTTCTTCTAGTTCCTTAGAATAGACCCTTTTTCTTTGGACTGTCGAAACTTCACATACCTGATGGTTTTCCAGTCAATCTTACTGAAGGAGGCAGTGTCTGTTCACATTGGGATTTACAGTGAATTCGGTTCGCCATATTTTTCTCCAGCGCACAACTCATGAGTTGATAATAGAATTCTTCAGACTTTTATTTTGTCATTGGACTTGCTTCTGTTTGGTTCCATCTGCATCCCCTTAGCAGATTCTCGTGTCTTCTGCAGGAACTCGTTACAGATATTCTGGGATTTCAGTTCCCACACGTACGGAGGCAGCCCTTGCCTCCATGGGCCCACGTTGTCTGGACTCATTCAAGAGCAGAACGACGAGAAAGATCTCCTTCCATTGCAGCCCCAAGCTTCAAACGCGTTAGAGGCACCGTGAGGCTTAACCCCCATCTGTAACATCTGTGAAGCAGCTGTCTGAAGACAAAGGTGGCACCAGGCCACGGGGTGTGGGGAGGGGACATGGGTTCATTCACATACCTGTGAATGCACATAGAAAATTGATTTGTTGTGTTGAATTTTCACATCAGGAAGCAAGTGAGCCAAGCGATCAGGAATGCTCTGGGAATGAGTTTAAAGCAGAAGGAATGACCTAAGGGGAGGTCCTAGGAATAGGTTGCTTGTCCAACAGGAGAGTTTTAGAAAAATAGGAAGATTTCACCTCAAGTAGGAGCCTAACCATCCTTGCTGTGGTTCTGTGATCAGACAGTGAGCTTTACAGGTAAACACCATCCATGCTGCACCTCAGAAAGGCCCTTCCCGCAGGACACAGACCACCAAGTGTCTGCCAGCACCTGTTCTCACATTCTTCTGTGGTCGAGAGGTTTTGGAAGAACACACAGCTACCCTTTCCCAGCCCTGCTTGTGGCTAAGTGTGACTGTGTGACTGGCCTCTTACCAGTAGGGTCTAATGAGAGAGAATTCAGCTTCTCGGTTGTGTTCCTAAATAGTAGACGTTTTCCCCCATCTTTGCCTTTGCCCCACTGCTGAAAGGTAGAAGTGGGGTCCATTAGACAAGGACATTGCGCTGGAGGGCAGGAAAGCATGAAGACCCTGAACTCTTACATGGCTTCTTCTGATGACCTCAGCCCAGTACCCTTTTACTTGGGCCTCTGTCGTAACACCCAAAGCTCTGTCCTATTCAGCATTTTATGAATAAAAACTAATCTAAAATTAGACTGGCAATTTATATTCAGCCTTACAATTCATAGCTATGTTACTTGGAGCATGTAACTTAAACTCTGGTCCTCTGTTTTCTTCTCTATAAAGTGGGTCTATTTGTTGACAGACATTAAGGATTTTTACAGCCACATTTAAAGGACAATTGCTTATAGGTACTTGTTTCTGTACTGCCACATCCAACTTGAATATTCAAGTTACTGCCGCTTCATACAGTAGAAAACTTGAATCACTTGTCCATTGTCTTAAATAATTCCAGCAGCTTTAAGATTGCACCTCCTTTCCAGGAGTGTCCTCAGCTCCCAGAGACAAGTGGTGTGTCTTCTCACTGTTGTCCCTCCTTCCAACACCCACAGCACTAGCCATCATGCCTTCTCCATGGTGGGCAGAGGGATAGCCTCACTCTGCTCTGTCACCTGCTTTCTCTCAACTCATGTGGAAGCTCAGTCCTGTCCTGTGGTGCTGGTGGGAGGTGGTGGGATGTTTAGTGGAGGAACTTGGTCACTGGGGCTCTACCCTTGAAGCAGATACTGGAGCCCCATCTTCTACCTTTCTGCTTCCCGGTTGCCATAAGGCGAGCAGCTTTGCTCCGCCACACAATCCTGTTCGATGTTCTTCCTCCCCATGGGCTCAAAGCAATGGGCCAAGTGGCTCCAGGCTATAAAGCCTTGGAGACTATGAGCCAAAATGAACCTTTCCTCCTTTGGGTTGGGATACCCTAGGTGTTTGTTACAGTGATGAAAGCTGCCTAACACACTGCCACCTCTGGTCATGGACTGCATCACTCTTCCTAATTCCTGACCCGCCCTGAAGCCTCAGCCCACTAGAGGCAGGGCATGTACTTCCAAACACCTTGGCTGGAAGTGTGCCGTAATACTTCAGCTGGTGGATGTCACAGAGAGATGAGAGCTTGTTCTCTTACATCCCAGACATGACCATAAGCAGCTCCCAGCTCAACCACTGGCCAGGGATGGTGAGCAACGGCCGGGCAGAGCCACAGACCTGTAGCCGCAGACAGTGGAGCTGGCCTGACTGCTCCCCACCAGGGGGCATCATTTCAAACACTAAGCTCTTGCGTTTGTTAAACAGCAATACGATGGCAATTGCTGACTGATAAACTTACAAATTCCAAGTGGCCAGAGTTTTGTTCCTCATAATAACTCTTTAACTGGTTTATATTTTTAATCTTGTCCCTTATTAACTCATTCTTGAAACAGTAGCCACTCTGATTCTTATGTGTAAATCAAATAGTATCTTTTCCTTGTTTAAGAGCCTTCAATTTTGTGAGTGCAGATTTTCCTCATCCTAATTAAAGCACTTCATTTTTTTTTTTTTTTGGCAGTGCTGGGGGTTTAACCAAGGGCCTTGTGCATACTAGCAGCTCTACCACAGAGCTACATTCCCAGCCCTGATTAAAACACTTTTAATGATGTAGTCATAAAGTTGGGCACCATGGTGCAGGCCTTCGATCCCAGCTACTTGGAAGGCTGAGGCAGGAGAATACCAAGTTCGAGGCCAACCTGTGCAAGACCCTGTTTCAAAATATAAGGCCTGAGGATGTAGCTCAGTGGTCAAGGAGCACTTGCCTAGCACATGCGAGACCCTGGCTTCCATTCCCACTGCCGCAAAAGGAGGAGGAAGCGGAGGAGAAAGTGCAGTCATTAAAGTGTTTAGATTTCAATACGGAAAACAACAGGCAATGTTCTTATGTGACAGAGGAAGTGAAAAAATTGGGAGCAAAGAAGCTCTATGCCACAACCCCTACAATTTCTCAAAACAAGCATTCAGAAACTGGGAAGTTTGCGTATCTGAGTGTCTTTGTAATATTAACCCAACCAGACTGAATGCTCTTGGCCTACGCTACACCCGGATCTCTGCTTTGGATTCAATGGTCACTTGTACTGTGTCAGTCAAGTTGAGCTAGGGTCACGCTTCGCAGGCCGGGTCCAGGTTGGTTACAAGAGAAATGTGTGTAGTGTCTACGTCTGTTCCAGACAGAACAGCAGCAGCGGCAGGGGTTACATTTGGAAGACAGGTGCAGGGTGCTGGTGTCGCTGCCCTGCATCTGGCCCCGATCTGTGTGGCTGTTGGCGTGAGGCCAGTCAGGCAAAAACAACTCCTCCTCCTCCTCCTCCTCCTCCTCCTCCTCCTC
>PVJO010022618.1:0-20970 GCA_004026905.1 Hystrix cristata | reverse complement strand
CACATGGCTTCCTTTTTTTGTTTATTTTTTAGCTCTTTCATCAATTCCTGGAAAAGATACATAGCAAGTAAAAGTTTTTGAGAACTTGAACGTCTGAAAATGTCTTTATTTCACTTTCGCATTTGATGGTTTGGGAATATATATGTAATCTTTCTCTTGCTCTCACTTTTTATTTCGTGGTATTGAGAATTGAAATCAGGAGCTCGCACATGCCAGGCAAGTGGTGTGCCATATCCACCAGCCTTTTTAATTTTATTTCTGAGACAAAGTCTTGCTAGTTGCCCAGCTGGCCTGGAACTTGCGATTCTCCTGCCTCAGCCTTCCAAGTAGCTAGTATTACAGCTGTGCATTACCATGCTCAGCAGATATGTGTTTCTATAATAGAAATAATTTTCCTTCAAAGTTTGAGAACTTTATTCTTGTATAGTCTAGCATCCAGTGCTACCATGGAGAAACCCAGAGGTGTTCTGACTCCTAGTCCTTTGAATGTAACCTGTTTTTTTTTTCTCACTGGACTCTGCGCCTTTTCCTAGGGGGTGGTCTTAGCATTCTAAAATCTCATGGTAGTGACCTGGGGATGTAGCTCAGCACTGCAGCACCTGCCTAGCAAGCGCAAGGCTCCAAGTTCAATTTCTGGTACCAAAAAAAAAAAAAAAGACCAAAAAAATTTCCCGATGGTGTGCACTAATGAAACTCTGATCGTTTACTGTGCAAACTGGAGAAGAAGTTTTGTTGGACTGGAGATGTAGCTCAGTAGTACAGTGCTTGACTATGCACGAGGTTGTGGATTCAATCTCCAGCAATATAAAAAAAAGTTTTCTTGAACTGTATCTCCCTATTTTTCATTCAACAAGTATTTATTGAGGATATGCGTCATGGTTGTAAGCACTGGGGTTACATTCATGAGTAACACAAGCTAAAGGCCCTTCCCTCCTGGCACTTATGTTCAAATGTGTGTTTCTCGTTTCTGCCTGAGCCTTCTAGGCTGGCCCTCTGCTCTTTAAACCTTTCCTATTCTTCAGGTCTTTGAGAGTATCTCAATTATATCATCCATACCTTCTATCAGGAAAGAGAGAGAGAGAAAGAGAGAGGAAAGGGGAGAGACAGGCGGCCTGCGGATTGAACCCAGGGCCTTCCCACTGAGCTACATCCCTAACGTCTTTTATTTTATTTCTTTATTGAGACAGTGTCTCACTAAGTTGCCTGGTTGCCCAAGCTAGCCTTGAACCCTCAGTCTTCCTGCCTCAGCCCCCCAGAGTGCTGAGATCACAAGCATTCGCCACCATGCCCAGCTCACTGCCTGGATCTTTATGAGTACAGCTCTGTGGTGTAATTTAAGTATTTCTTTAGGTTGCTCTATAGTCAGATCTAGAGACTTGATCAGATTCAGATTTGACTAGGGGTGATCACTCTTTCACTGAGACCATTTGTCCTTCCTTTGGATGCAGGCAATATCTGGCTGCCCTCTGTGTGTGAAGTGAGACCCTTCTTTTCCAGTTTTCTATTCTTGTTTCCTGAGTGTGCTGTCTTCGCTGGTCTGGCTCAGGATAGCAATGCTGGTTTTCTGTGAAGTTGTCTTCTCTTTGAATTTATTTCCTCTTAGGTTTTGTTTGCTCTTTTTTTCTTATTTATTTTGGTTTCTTTCTTTCATGTTCATAGTTTTAGCCACAAGTCTGGTAGTCCTTGGCAACCTACTCTATTTGTTTGCAGTACTAGGGATTGAACCTAGGGAGTGCTGAACTACATTCCCAGCCCTTCCTATATATTTTATTTTATTGTTGTTTTGGTTTTTTTTGAGGTGGAGTCTCACTAAGTTGCCTGGGCTGGCCTCAGTTGTGATACTCCTGCCTCAGCTCCCAAGTATCTGGGATCATATATGTGTGCCAACATGTCCATCTATCTACTCATATTTAAGAGGAAGGGACACTGAAGCTGTTTGGAAGCTCTGTGCCCATGAATGAAACATGGCAGTTTGGGCTCCATTATAACCCCACTGAAGATGGTCTGGCTGGGCTGGTGGCTGGTGGCCATTAGTGTGAATATCGAAGTCGTTCTTCCTGGTCCTCTAGTCTACTTCCTCAGACTCTTCTGTCTTCTGCTTTTTTTTTTTTTTTTTAGCATTTCCAAAGTTTATTTAAAATGCCAGAAATGAAAATTGGGAGAGAAACTGGCTCTTCAGAGTGAGCTTGGGCCGAACAAAGAGAAAAAGAGGACAAAAGCAAAAATAAAAGTACATGCTGCGTCTGGGAGGCACAACATGGGCGATCATGGAAAGGTGTGACAGCCTTCCATCTTCTGCTTGCAGAGATGTCCTGGCCTTCCGATGTCCAAGAGTCGTAGAGAGAGAGGAGAGTATCATTACGTGACATGCCCACTTGTATTCAGTCCCTCTGCCTTCAGGATGGCGTCCCCATCCACTGGCCTGCTGTCCTGCACTGGGGACCCTGCTTACCCTCTCTAGAGAATCAGCTTCAGACGTGGGCCAGGATGTGGAAGGGGCGGTCACTCAGCTGTGTGGAACTTCACAGGGGACCTGCCTGTCTCCTAAACAGACTTTCCAGCAATCCTTCCTATTTAGCCTTCCCTTCAGCCTCACTTCCAGGGATAGCTGGGACCAAAATTCATGCATGTTAGGAATGTACCTTGCAAATCGAATGATTTTAGGGCTTCCTCCAGCTCTGGCTCAAGAAGTCTCTTTTCTTTCTCTTGGCTAAGTCTTTTCTTGTGTGTTCATTTGCAATCCTGCTTCCAAAATGTGGAAGATTTTGCCTTCTTGCCTGTTTTGCACGTCCCTGTAGGTTTCCACTGTTATGAAAGAAATCCCTTTGGGAAGAGGCAGAAGTAGGTGCATGTGTTTCCACTGGCATCAAAATGGGACGGAGATGTTATGTTGCTTTATAGATAAGGGAGTGGAAGCTTAGAGGGGTGAAGTAACTTGTCAGTTCATCTGTGGCAGAGTTGAGGCTGACGCCATAAAGAGCTCTTGGGCCAGGAGGACAAGGACACAGGTGTCCCAGAGCCGCAGCATGCTTGTGTTGGCTGGGCCTTTGGTGAGCAGCTGGTCCAACGCCCTCATTTCTGGATGAGAAAAAGGAGGCCCAGGATGGAGGAAGGGCTCTCCTCAGTCATGCAAAACCAGGGTGAGAAATGCTCCGTGCCACACCGCCCTCTGTGTGACACGCTTCACTTGGTCGTTAAAGCAGCAGACGTTTGCTGAGCAGCCTCTGTGCATCAGGTCCTGGGTTTGGCCTGAGACTGCTGAGTAGAATGTAGCCCTTGCCTCTAGGGCCTGTCACCTTGCTTCCTGCTGGCTTCCAGGCAGGTGACGAGGAGGCGGGCAGGAACAACAGTTAGCACGCACTGGGCACTTCTGCGCAGAGCACCGGCACTGATTACTTTCCGTGTTTCGGTATATTTCATCCTTATAGCCGAGGAACCTCAGCCACCAGGGCTGGAAACTTGCAGCCGGACAGCTCAGAGTCCTGAGCTGAGAACCGTCATTCATACAGGAAGAAGGCAAAGGAGAACAGCAGCTGGGGTGGGAGGAGGCGGGGAGGTGGCAGCGCTGCGTGAGCTGCCCAGAAGGGGCGAACTAACCGGGCTGCCTCCTTCCTCCTGCAGTGCTCGGTGGGCCCCTCCTCTGATAAAGCGTTGACCTTCATGAAGGACCATTTCCTGATGGACGAGCAGGTGGTGGGGACACCTCTGCTGGTGAAGTCTGGTGTGGAGTACACACAGCTTGCGGTGGAGATGGCCCAGGGCCTTGATGGGCACAGCCATGTGGTTATGTACCTGGGCACCTGTGAGTGAGGGGCCCCAGGACGGTCTGCACAGGGCTAGCACGGCCCCGCCCCAGCGAGGAGGGAAACCTTGAGATCAGCTGCTTGTTCGTTTGTTCAGCAAATGCTTGCTATGCCTGGAGCCTTACTTGTTTCTGGAAATACGCAGGGGAGGAAGACAGTCCAGCCCCTGTCCTTCCTGAGTGCTCAGCTCTGGTGCTTTTAGCACAAGCTGTATGGACTTGAAGCTATGTCAGGGTGAGGAGTGAGTAGGTAGCGGGGAGATGGGAACAGTGAGGGTAAAGCTCACTCCTTCAGGCCAGGAAGGGGCAGAGAGGAAGGGGCGCCTGGAGGAGGGAGTGAGTGGCCTGGCTGATCTGTGCTCAGGGCACCAGTGCCACAGAAGGAGCATCTGACAGTGGGGAGGCCATGCAGTGAGGGGCTGCAGAGGAGGAGAGGGATCTCAACTGTCTGTCCCCACAGCCACCGGGTCCCTGCACAAGGCTGTGGTGAGCCAGGATGGCAGTGCCTATCTGGTGGAGGAGATCCAACTGTTCCCTGACCCCGAACCTGTTCGCAACCTGCAGCTGGCCCCCAGCCAGGTGGGAGGGGACCTGACCCCCATTGGTCTTCCGATGGGGCTGGCAGGGTACTGGGGCTTTGTGAGGTGTCCTGGAGCCTCCTGACACTCATCTCTCCTCCAGGGTGCAGTGTTCGTGGGCTTCTCAGGAGGCATCTGGAGGGTGCCCCAGGCCAACTGTAGTGTCTACAAGAGCTGCATTGACTGTATTCTCGCCCGGGACCCCCACTGTGCCTGGGACCCGGAGTCTGAAGTCTGCTGCCTTCTGTCCACCCCTGACCTGTAAGTGCCAGTCCTGGGTGGCGGGTGAGGTTCCTGCTGGGGTAACTTCTTCCCTGGCTTCTGCTGCTCTTCTCTCTCCACATTCACCCCAAGATCCACCCCTCCCATGGTGGGCTTCTCCTGGCCTGACATTCGGTGGAACAGCTTTGAAGCTGCTCCAGCCATCCTGGAGCCTCAGATCCACTCTTCTTTCCAACCTCATCTCCTTGACTTACTGTCTTCCTCTCTGCCCTTCCCTCCCTTCCTCCAAACTTCTGTTTGTTTCAAGAGATGATTTTTGCTCACCTTGCCTTCCCAGGAAATCCTGGAAACAGGACATGGAGCGAGGGAACCCAGAGTGGGCATGTGCCAAGGGGCCCATGGGCAGGAGCCACCGGCCTCAGAGCCGCCCCCAAATCAGTGAGTGTGGGACTTCCGCAGGACCTCCAGGCAGGGATGGGCATTCCTGTTCCTATGTCTTCCCCCAGCACCTGAGACTGGAGACCTGAATCACAGAACTGGGATGGAGCTGGGTCCTGGTGTTGGGAAGAATAATGGGAATGCTGAGCTGGGGGCCAACCTGGAATCGAGGTTGAGGCAGAAGTTGGTTTTGGTACCAGATCGGAGTTAGAAGGACTGGAGATTAGTTTGGGGTTTAGTCTGAAGACAGAGGAGGGATGAACACTGAGATTGGGAGTTGAAATGGAAGCTAGCGATGAGAGTTGGGGTCCAAATGCATGTTAGTCACTCCTTTCCCTGTCTTCCGTCTTCCCCTCTCTTAACCATCTTTCCTTGTCCCCCAGTTAAAGAAGTCCTGGTGGTCCCCAACTCCATCCTGGAACTCCCCTGCCCCCACCTGTCAGCGCTGGCCTCTTACCGCTGGAGTCGTGGCAAGGGGACAGTCCCAGAAGCCTCTTCTGCCATCTACAATGGCTCCCTCTTGCTGTTGCCACAGGATGGAGTTGGCGGCCTCTACCAGTGCATAGCCACTGAGAATGGCTTCTCATACCCAGTGGTCTCCTACTGGGTGGACAGCCAGGACCAGCCCCTGGCCCTGGATCCGGAACTGGCAGGCATTCCCCGGGAGCGTGTGCAGGTCCCGCTGACCAGGGTCAGTGGCGAGGCCTCCGTGGCTGCCCAGCGATCCTACTGGCCTCACTTTCTTGTCGTCACTGTCCTCCTCGCCTTAGTGCTCTCAGGAGCCCTCATAGTCCTCCTTGCCTCCCCGTTGGGGGCACTCCGGGCCAGGGGCAAGGTCCAGGGCTGCGGGACCCTGCCCCCTGGGGAGAAGGCCCCCTTGAGCAGGGAGCCACACCTCCAGCCCCGAAAGGAAAGCCGGACCTCTGCCACTGATGTGGATGCCGACAACAACCACCTGGGCACGGAGGTGGCTTAAACTGTGAGCGAAGGCTTCACAGCTGGGCTTCACAGCTGGGCTTCACAGCTGGGCTTCTGAGTAGGACGTGCACCTGGCCATGCTGGCTGCGGCCTCTGAGCCATGCAACCCTGACTGGGGCAGGAGGAGAAGAGAAGTGCAGCGTATGACGCCCTCACTCTCCCGACGGGAGCTTCCGCTGTCTGTGCCGATAGCACCCAGTGGGGCCCTGCACGGAGCCTGCCTCCCCAGTGAGACTCCCTGCTACCAAGCACGAGGCTCTCCGATGTGGGCTGCCCCCAGACTTGCACGTGGAGAGGGTCCTTCTGTTCTGGCCAGTCCAGGAACCCTCCAGAAATATCCCGCTCCAGGAGACCCTAAAACCTGAGTGTGGCAGGACCCTACGGTGTTGAAGCCCGGACATTAAAGAACCATAAGCTAGGACGCTGCTCCTGGAAACTCACTCTGAAGGCAGCTGCTACCTTGGACACAAACACCCCCTCTTCCAGGGGTCTCTAGATCTTCCAGGAAACTGACTCCTCCTGCTTCCCATAGCGACTCTAGGGAGTTGTTCCTGAAGTCTGACCACCTCCCTTCTTGCTTCAGTTGGGACAGATTGCTTCCTTTGTCCTGGCTAATGTGGCAGAGGTCGTCTGAGTCTTGTTCTCCTCTTTACCCTGGCTGGCCCCTTGACCTCTCTCCTCTCTTTCCCTTTGTTTGAAAACTGCTTGTCACAGAAAGTTTATTTTTTATTAAAAAGACAAAAGCTTATGGGTGCTGATGTTTCTGTCAGAGCAGTTCTCTGGCTGAGGACAGTCAGGTTGTGAGGGGAGCAAGCAGTGCAAGGCCATCCGCCAGTGGGAGGAGTCTAGGGGAGGAGTCTAGGTTTGCGGGCCAGTGCGCTCTGGAACCCCTTCCTCCCTCTGCTCCAGCCCCAGTGCCTCTCTCCACTCCGCCTCGCTCCGGGCGTGGCCCAGGCACCACCCACAGGGCTGCACGGACCAGGCTCCACTTGTGTCTGCTAGACTGCCGGTAGACACCTCATCTGCCACTAACTCCCTTGCCACAGCCCCCACAGTTGCTGTCCCCAGCTCTCCCACATTTCTCGTGACTCCAGCTCAACAGCTCCCCCCGCAACAGCAGTCGGTTTCAACTCTTGGTAGATGAATTTATAAGAAGACCGTGCAGCCACCCCCAGCCTGGCCACGTCCTACTCGGTGACTGCCACACAAGGCTCTACCCACACTGCCGCACTACCTCCCCTACCTCCTGTCACAAAACCACAGTCCCGTCTTCAACCAAGGCCTCCTCTGTCCGGCCAGGAATTTGTAAGTTGTCGGACTCCAGCACTCCTCCACCTCCTTTACCTGTCCCTCATCCTTAACGAAGCCAAGCACAGCCGCCCTGCCTATGACTCTGTCCATCCAATCCAGCCCTTCTCCTTGCAGGGATCTCTGTCCCATCAGCAATCAGCACCCAAGAGGCTCCCTTCTGCCCCCATAGCCTGCTGCCCTGTTCTCCTTAATCCCCCATGCTCTGACTTCTTGCCCCTCTCTGCTGTCTGCTCACGGGACTCTGTCCGTGAGCCCCCACGTGCCAGGCACAACCTTGACCTCTGTGTAGCCTTCACACTCTGGCCAACCTCTCTCTTCTCACAACTCTCTTTTACCACAGGCTCTTCTAAAATTTTTTTTAAGTTATGGTAAACACATATACACTATAGAATTCACCGCTAGCCACTTTTCAATGTATAGTTCAGTGCCATTAACTGTGTACGCACTGGTGTGTGACAGATCGCCGCCAGTGCTGCATCTTGCAAAACTGAAAGCCCCATTAGACAGCAGCACCTCATCCCGCCCACTCACCAGGCCCTGGCAAACTACCATTCTGCTTTGTGTTTTCATGAGTTTGACGCTCTTCATATCTCACATAAATGGGATTATACAGTACTTGTACTTTATGGCTGGCTCATTTTGCCTAACATAATGTCCTCCAAGTTAACCCATGTTGTATTTTTCAACATAATTTTCTTTTTATAACCCCCCCACCCCTGTACTGGAGATTAAACCTAGGGTCTTTGCACTGAGAGCTACATCCACAGATCTTTTCTTTCTTTCTTTCTTTCTTTCTTTCTTTTTTTTTTAAGACAGGTTCTCAATAGGCAGTTTAGGCTGATCTTGAACTCACTATGCAGCCCACGCTGGCCTTGAACACATGATCATCCTCCTGCCTCAGCCTCCTAAGTGTTGGGATTACGGGCATTACCACCGTGTCTGGCTCTACAGGATTCTATTCTCTTTTAAAGTTGAATAATATTTCATTGTGTATTTATAGCACATTTTCTTTACCCACTCATTGCTCGATGGGTATCTGGGTTGCTTCTACATTTGGCTATTGTGAATAATGCAGCAGTGAACATGAGTGTGCAAACCTCTCTTGCAGGCTTGTCTACAATGGCTTTTTCATCAGAACTGTTTGGCTCCTCTAGTTATTTCTTTTCTCCTGCTGGCCCCTTTTCCTCTTTCCACCCCACACTGCACTTCTTTACTACAGCCTTCACATTTCCAAGGCCCTATTCCTGACTTCCTCTCATTATTGCTCTAATGACCTCTAGACCAAGGGGTATGGGGCAGAACATGGCAGTGGAAAGGGCTCCTGGGCTTTCATATGCTGTTAATAGACTTATACACCCCCTTCTATCTGCACCTCAGTTTTTACACCTGTTGGATAAAAGGACTGAGCTGGGCATAGTGGTGCATGCCTGTAATCCCAGCACTTGGGAGGCCGAGGCAGGAGGTCTGCTCTGAATTGGAGGCCACCCTGGGCTCCATAGAGAGTTCAAGGCCAGCCTAAACTATGTATTGAGACCCTGTCTCAAAAAAAAAACAAAAAAAAAACCCCAAAAAATGAGCGGATAAAAAGACTGGACATGCTGGGCATGGTGGTGCACATGTGTAATCTCAGCACGCTGGGAGGCTGAGGCCAGAGGATTGCAAATTTGAGCCCAGCATGGCAATTTAGTGAAATCCTCTCTCAAAATAATAATAGTAAAGGTATCCAGGTGTGGTGGCACAAGGCCGTAATCACAGCACTCTAGAAGGCTGAGCCAGGAAGATCACAAGTTCAAGTCCCACCCGCGCAATTTAGCAATTTAGTGAGACAGTGTCTCAAAAACATAGAAAGGGCTGGTTTGGCACTCAGTGCTAAAGCCAGCTGGGCTTACCCCCAGTGTCACAAGAGGGATGGGCAGGAAAGTCTGCTTTAAAGCCTTATGGACCTCACACTGCCAGCTACACAGCTCTGGAGCTCTCTCCTCTGCTCCAGGCAGTACAGAGCAGGGCAAGCCTGGAGTCTTCAGCTAACCATTTCACTGCAATGGCTGAGTCCGGTGTCAGATGGGCTAGATGAAGGAATCCCTAGAGACCTAGTAAAACATCATTTCCAGGCATGTCCTTTTCCAGAGGAGGGGTGTGTGTGTGCATGCATGTATATGTGTATTTGTGTGTGTGTGTGTGTGTGTGTGTGTGTGTGTGTGTCTGTGAACTGAGTGGGGAAGATCTACCCTCAACGTGTAAGGGCACCATCCAATTAGGGGACCAGGCAGAAGGAAAAGGTAGAGAACACACTTGTAATCCCAGCTACTTTGGGAGGCTGATGCAGGAGGATTGCAAGTTTGAGGTCAGGCTGTACAATTTAGCAGAATCCTGTCTCAGAATAAAATTTTAAAATAAATAAAGAGAGGATTGAGGATTTAGCACGGTGCAGGACATTCCTGGGTTCAGTCCTCAGTACTGGGGTCGGGGGGAGGCAGAGAAAAGTTTGCCTTTGCCCTTTTCTCCTCCTGCCCGTACACACCAGAACTCTAGACTCTCTGGCCTTGGGACTCTAGGACCTACACTAGCAGCCCCCAGTTCTGAGGTCTTTGGCTTGGGACTATTAGCTGCTTTGGTTCTGAAGCTTTAGGGTTCGGAGTGAGCCACACTACCAGTATTCTAGTTCTCTGGCTTCTAGATGGCCTGTCAGGACTTCTTAAAACCACAGTGATATATCAACTCACTCTGACAAGAATGGTTATTATCGGGGCTGGGGATTTAGCTCAGTGATTAGAGTGCTTGCCTTGCAAGCACAAGGGCCTGAGTTCGATCCCCGGCACCACAAAAAGAAAAAAAAAAAAAAAAAAAGAATGGTTATTATCAAAAAGACAAAAGATAACAAGTACTGGTGAGGATATAGAAAAAAGGGAACCCTTGCACACCATTATTGGGAATGTTAGTGTAGATATTATGGAAAACGGTATGGGATTGCCACAAAAATTTAAAAATAGAACTATCAAATGATCATCTGGTAATTCTGGTACTCAGTAAATATCCAGAGTAAATGAAATCAATATATACACTCCCATGCTTAGTATGGCATTATTCTCCAGCCAAGAAATGGCAGGTGTGATGGTTCATACCTATAATCCCAGCACTTGGGAGGCTGAGACAAGAGGATTGCCGAGAGTTTGAGCCCAGCCTGGGCTACACAGTGAGTTCAAGTCCAGCCTGAACTACATAGTGAGACCCTGTCTCAAAGTGAACAAAAACAACAACAACAAAAAACAAAGAAATAGAAACAACTAAAGTAGGCAGGTGTGGTAGCACACACTTCTAATCCCAGCAGTTGGGAGGCTGAGGCAGGAAGATTGCCACAAGTTGGAGGCCAGCCTCAGTTACGCAGAGATGTCCAGGCCAGCCTGATTTACATAGTGAGACCGTGTCTCAAAAAAAAAAATTGAAACATCACGTGGTATTGTATTAATATGTACAATTATTTTTTAACAATTTAGGTATGTTAATAAAACTGAAAGAAATAAAAATGGAAGAATGGAAGCATAGAATAAACGAATTTTAAAACTCTATAGATAGGTGTTTGTGCACAGCTGTAATTCCAGTACTCAGGAGGCTGAAGCAGGAGGATCACTGAGAGTTTGAGGACAGCCTGAGCTACTTAGTAAGTTAAAGGCAACCCTGGACTACATAGAGAGATCCTGTTTCCCATAAATGAAAGAGAGAGAGAGAGAGAAAGAGAGAGAAAACCACACAACAAAACAAAAACATCTATACAAAACTCATCTCAGAGTTAGATAAGACCCATAATGTCATTTTCCTCAACTCCAGAATGTCCCTATTCCTGCCTTTTTTTGAGTTCCCAAACCTCAGTATGGGTTATCTAACTTAGGTAACTTTATTTTATTTTTTGTTTTTGTTTTTTGTTTTTGTGCTGGGAATCAAACTCAGAGCCTTGTGCTTGTGAGGCAGGCACGCTAAACACTGAGCTAAATCCCCAGCCCTGTGACTTTATTTTTTTTTATTTGTTTGTTTGTTTTTTGAGACAGGGTCCCACTGTATAGTTCAGGCTGGCTTTGAATTCAGGGCAATCCTCTTGCCTCAGCCTCTCTACTGCTGGGATTACAGGTGTGTGCCACTGAGGTAGGAACAGGGCATGGTCTGACCTGGCTGGGAAGATGGACATGACCTTGGGGAGTGGCCTGACCTGACATCAGCCTGGGGCATGAAATTCCAATCACCCCTCTTCTCACAGGATCCAGAAACTCTCATGAAAACAGAATCCAGATAAATGTGAATGGCACCACCAGCTTGCTCTCTTTTTCCCTTGCACGCTTGCCCTCTTGCCCCTTTAAATCCCTTTGATCCCTGCTCCCTAACCCATGCCTTATCTTTAGCTCCCAACCTCCCAGGCCTTTTCAGATCCCTAACTACAGCAGTGGGTGGCTATTTTATTCACCTGACCAAACCGGTCTCCCTTTTGTTACTTAAATAAACCTCCTTAATGCCCTAAAATTCGCTCCTGCAATTCATTGCCTGCACAAATAAAGAACCTAGGAATATTCTTTCTGAACTCCCCTTACGCTCCTGCAACATTTTGGCAAGCCAGCCAGGAGCAAACAGACTCTACTGGACCTCAGAGGCACCACCTGACCACAGTCCAGCTACAGGGAGATACAACCAGGACTACGCTTCGGCCACCACATACAAGGAACCCAGGCAAGATGAAATTCCTCTGGACAAAAATACTGTTCAGCGGACTTTCATTCCTCTCTCCTCTCTTTCTCCTCCTGTGGCTCTATACCGTGCACAAGGAATTATTCATTGCTTTTCTGATAGCAAAGAGAAGAGAAGAGAAAATAACTACTATTTTTCCTTTTAGTTGTTTGCTTGTTTTTCTCTTCAGTTATCTATGCTTCAGTTATGAATCCCTATTTTCATTGTATTGGTTATATTTTATTGCTGTATTTGTTACATATAAATTAATCTGGTTGCATACCTCATGCTATGGAAGTCTTTTCCCTTTCTGCCTCGGCTGGTAATATCAGTTGTTCCTTGAGCACTACCATATGGTTGCCTGCTGTTTTCTTGTTGGTTCTTTATGTACTTTATATTGGGTGCCGCCATCTTTAAGTCATTAGCGGACCTGCTACATGACCCTGCTGCTGCCAAACTTTTGGAACTACTGCTGAATTTTTCTTTTTCTTTTTCCTTTTCATTTCTCTCTATCTTATAACAAGTTTAAATGACTGGTCTTACAAGCTAAGCCTCTAACTGTAAACAGCGTAAAGGGTTATAGAGAGCCAAAGAAATTTTCTTTTTGTCTTTCTTCCCACAGGAAGAAAATTATGTGCTATTGAGGTAGGAATAGGGCGTGGCTAAGGCTGGCTGGCAAGGGAACATAACCTGGGGGAGTGACCAGGACCTGACATAAGCCCAGGGGGAGTGGCTTGGACCTGAAGTTAGCCCTGGGGGAATGGCCTGGACCTGACATCAGCCTGAGGCGTGATTTTCAAGCACCAGCTCTCAGGTGAACTGAAGGAAGTTCTCTGCAAGTTTCCACGACAACTCCATTGGATAAATAGAAGCAACACCGGAAGCTCGCTCTCTTCTTTTCTATGGAGCCGCCAGGGAGGGGGCCTTTTCCCTCCCATGGAAGATGATGGCTGCAAACCTAGCACAGGGCTATCATGCCTTTCTCGTGGTAACCCCTACCATGCCTTTTAGGCCCACTGCACATTTTACTGTTTCTGTCGTTATGCTCAAGTTTCCTTTTCATCTTTTCTCTATACTTTTAAATAAAACTTTAGAACTATGTTTTGTCCCCCTCATTCAATTCTTTGCTTGAAGAGGGAAAGAACCCAGGAATACCGGAACCCACCCGATAACACTATTTCTTTAAGAACTCAAAGCAGTTTATTTTGGTGATACACAGGCTTGAATCTGAGTCGCAGCCATGTCTGTCTGTGACCCCAGATGAATGGGGGGGACCAACAGATATGAAATCTGCACATATCCCTGCTGGGGGCCTAAGCGTTTTCCACAGCTTTAGGGGAAAAGGAGATGCAAAGAAAAATTTGTTTTAAAATCTCAAGGCTTTTGACTAAAACCTTGTACCTCAGCCACCCTAAGAGTTTATCTGAAGCCATCATCACTTGGTTTTTATACTTCTCTTTTAAATATAGTTAGTTAAAGATCAATGCCTGATAATTAAACAGAACAGTGTTTTAATATTTAGAAACTTTACCAAAGTAACTGCGAGTTGTAACTACTGAGCCAGCCCAGTTCTTAGTACTTCTGTCGAAATGAATGCAAGAGATTTTTCCCATCTGATTTCTAAGGCTAGTTACTAAAGGAACTTTACTTGGGGAAGTTCCACCATTACACTAGGGAATTAGCACTAAGTAAGGCCAATAAGTGGCTTCGCCCCTTTCTCCCAGTGAGTCAGTGGGTCTATATAAGGAGTCTAAAGGTTTCTAAGGAGTCTAAAGATTTCTCAAGGGAAGACAAGACGTCATCACTTGGGTGGAGACGTCCATCTAGTCTTTGTCGGCCACACAAGGGAGTGCACATCTGCGGGCTTGCTCTAGATCTCTTCCTTAGGCAGGGATGCCTCCTTAAGGAGTGCAGATCTAATTCTCTCCTTCTCTACAGATCCCAAGACAAGCAGATGGGGAATCTACTAGACTTTACTGTGTCGAAAATTCCACCCACATCACCGTTGGGCCGTATCCTTCAAGAGTGGAACGATTTCGACCCAAATCATTTAAAGCGTGAATTACTTATTCATTATTGCAATACGGTTTGGGTCCAACATTAACTGGGAAGTGACAAAAGATGGGTACAGGATGGTACTTTACATTATGAGACTATTCTCCAGTTATGGCATTTTTACTTAAAACATGAAAGGTGAAATGAAATACCTTATGTTCAGGCTTTTATGACTCTTTATAGAAGGGAAGGTTCAAAGGCTATGGTATCTAGAGAGGCCCCCCGAGGAGGAAGATGATGTCCTAGATGACCCTGTCCTGGGACCCCCACTTGTCTCTCAGGGCGATATGGGTAACTCTGATCTGTTTGATACCAGGAGGTCTTCTCAACTTCCCTCATACAACCCCCAGGTAGATAAATCAACTTTATTCCCTCCAAATGATTCAGGAACTCCTCTGGAGCCTAGTGTCCCAAGGGAATCTAATGATCCTCAGCCCTCTTATGCTTCTCAGGCAGTATTGAGTCCTACAGGAAAAAGCCGAAGTGGTCCCTTTTACCACCCTAATTCACAATTTATGCTGCCTCTGAGAGAAGTCTCAGGGCAAGGAGGAAATACTCGCGTACAAGTTCCTTTTTCAGTTGCAGACACTCAACTGTATAAGGAGCGCTTAGGCCAATTGTCCGAGGACCCCAGTAAGTTTACAGATGGGTTTCAGACCTTGACCCTTGCTTTTGATTTATCATGGCGAGACGTTCAATACATCTTGGCTAACTGCTATACTCTAGATGAACAACAGAGAATTTTACAAGAGGCTAGAAACTATGCAAATGAGCAATTTACTTTAGATAGGCAAAGAAATCACCCCGCAGATGTTATTCTTCCAGCAACAGAACCAAACTGGGATTATAATATTCGAGAGGGACTAGAAAAGAGGTCTAAAATGATATCTGCTCTTATTATTTTTTGTTTGTTTGTTTGTTTTGTGGTGCCGGAGATCAAACTCAGGCCCTTGTGCTTGCAAGGCAAACACTCTAATCACTGAGCTAAATCCCCAGCCCCTCTGCTCTTATTATGGGAATGAAAAGGTACATTAAAAAAGCTGTTAATTTTGATCAAGTGGGTCACATTATACAGGGTCCAAAAGAAAATCCTGCTGTTTCACAACCAACTGGCAGAGGCTTTTAGAAAATTTACTAACGTGGATTTATCTTCCCATGAGGGAAAGATTCTCCTCGGGCACTACTTTATCTCACAGTCAGCCCCAGATATTCGGGGTAAGTTACAAAAGCTCCAAATGGGGCCCCAGACACCTATGACCCAATTGATGGACACAGCCTTTTCTGTGTTCAACAATCGGGACCCAGAGGAGGAAGAAAAGAGAAGGGCTACTGTCCTAGCTATTGCAGTTGATAAAATTTTAAATTCACCCAAGTCATCTAACAAAAAACCCCAAAACAACGAAGGAAAAGATTCCTGTTTCAAGTGCAAGAAGACTGGACACTGGGCACGAAATTACACCAAGCCACCACCTGGGCCCTGTTCTGTGTATGAGGCAAATAAGGCCGCTGACTCATGGCACTGGAAGGTTGATTGTCCTCGCTCCCCGAGAGGGACTAGGCCAGTCAAAGCTCTCATTGCCAACCCAGACGAATGAAGGGGCCCAGGGTAGCCTACAATGCCGCTGTCCACGGACATCGCCATCACTTCCGAGGAACCCTGGGTAAACTTAGACGTCATGAGTGAGACAATTCAACTGCCTATTAATACAGGGGCAATCAATTCTGTTCTGATTTCTTTCTCTAGACAACTCTCCTCTAGGTCTATAGCCATAGTTGGTGTTGATGGTATCTCGAGGAAGAATTTCTTTATTCCTGCTCTGACATGCCAATTTGAAGGCCAAATATTTAGCCACGAATTTCTAATTTACCCGAGGTGTCCTGCTCCCTTTCTGGGAAGAGATCTACTAGCTAAATTAGGAATAATTCTCAAGTTCCAGCCTAGGCCAAAATGATGCTGCTTATTGAGACTACAACAGACCAGTTTGACCAAATTAGCCAACAAGTGGATCCTGCTGCATGGTATAATACAGTACCTGGCAAGGCAAATTCTGCTATACCAGTAATTATTAGACTGAAAGATCCCAGCGAGTTTCCTAATCAAAGACAATATCCAATCAGAGAAGAGGCATGTAAAGTTCTCCAGCTAATCGAAGACAATATCCAATCAGAGAAGAGGCATGTAAAGTTCTCCAGCCTCTCATAGACAAGTTTCTTAAATATGGGCTTCTGACACCTTGCCAGTCTCCTTATAACTCTCCTATTCTCCCTATAGTTAAGCCTTCAGGAAATACCGGATGGTACAAGACTTGTGCCTCATTAACGAGGCCGTCATCCCAATCCATCCTTTAGTGGAAGACCCATATACAATTCTCTCTCAAATTCCAGAGACACTAAATGGTTCTCAGTCTTAGACTTAAAGGATGCATTTTTCACCATTCCCCTGCATCCAGACACACAATTTCTATTTGCTTTTGAATGGGAAAATCCCATTAGGGGAAAAAAACAATAATATACGTGGACAGTTCTCCCACAAGGATTTAGAGACAGCCCTCACCTTTTTGCCCATGCACTCTAGAAAGACCTAAGGGATTTAGAATTAAAACAGGGAACCATCCTACAATATGTAGGTGACATTCTAACACTGTACAGATTCTCAACTTTTTGGCTAAGAAGGGATATAAAGCCTTGAAAGAAAAGGCTCAGGGGCTGGGGATTTAGCTCAGTGGTTAGAATGTTTGCCTGGCAAGCACAAGGTCCTGAGTTTGATCCCCAGCACCAAAAAAAAAAAAAAAAAAAAGAAAGAAAGAAAAGGCTCAGATATCCCTCCAGAAAGTTCAATATTTGGGATATATTCTCACACCTGGGGAACAACAATTGTCTAAGGATAGAATTCAGGCAATATGTGATCTAGGGCCTCCTGCTACCAAACAACAGCTTCACTCATTTCTGGAAATGGCTGATTTTTGTAGAATCCTGTTGGCCAATTTTAGATTAATGGCAAAACCTTTATGTGAAGCTAAGAAAGGCCCTGAGTCTGTTCCCCTAGAATAGACAAAAGTAACTGACAATGCCTTCAGAGAAATTAAGTATACTCTTACTCAGGCTCCAGCACTGGGGAGACCTGATTTGAAAAAGCCTTTCTTTCTATGATGGTTGTTTTAGTTACTTTTCTCTCATTGTTGGGACAGAATACTCGACACCCAAAGTTAGGGAAAGAAAGGTTTATTAGCTCACAGTCTGCAGAGGTTTCAGTCTATAGTCCGCAGGGCGGCATAGCAGAGGCAGGGCGGATGGGCATCACAGACCGGCAGCCCACCGGCAGCAAAGTAAAGTGAGGAATCCAAGGAATGTATGCAAATAAGCAATGCAAACAAGCAGCTAGTTAGCTTCTTCCTGTATCTTATCTAGGCTACCTGTCCTTAGGGCGGGTAGCACTCCCACCTTTAAATTTAGTTCCACATCCTTGATCCCAGCAGAACCATGCCAAACTGATCAGTGGATCAATTTAGTAATCACACACTCTAGATCCAGCTATCTCTTACCACATGAGGCTTTGGGGGGGACATCTAGACACAAACCATAACAATGGTTGATTGATTGTGTCAACTTGTAAGAGAGGTTTAACTAAATCAGCTTAGCAATTCTACATCCTAGGGTGTAGAAGATCCACTGTAGGGCAGCCCATTCTCTAGATGGTATAAAAGGGAAATGAAGAGAGATATATCCCGCCTGGTTTCTTTGGATTGGCTTCGGTTCCTTTGGAGGAGCTCCAGACCTTCGCTTGGATCCTTGGAACTCCAGACTTTCACCTGGACACTTCGGACCTCTAGACATTCGCCTGGATCCTTCAGACCTCAGACCTTTGCCTGGAACCTTCAGACCTCCAGACCTTTGGCTGGGCCCTCCAGATCTCCAGTGTGCAGATGGACCCTCTGCACGCTTCCACACCTGACTTGTAGGAAGCTAGGCTTCCTACAAGGAAACCAATTCGTAAGCTCTTACATATTCATATATCTACCATTGTATCTTTCTCTAATGAATACTGACTAATACATTTCTATATGTGTCAGAAAAGGGAGGAATTGCTTTGGGGTTCTTAACCCAAAAGCTAGGACAAGAACACCGCCCAATAGTATATTTCTCCAAGAAATTAGATGGAGTGGCTGCCAGATGGCCATTCTGTCTGAGGGCAATTGCAGACACTGCCATGTTAACAGAAAAGGCTCAAAAGTTAACTTTGGGACAAAAACTAGAAGTCCTAACACCATATCAGGTCAAAACTATACTAGAGACAAAGGGCTACTTGTAGATGACAAGAGAACGACTCACTAAATATTATGCTATGCTTTTGGACACTCCAGAGATTACTATAAAAACTTGTACTACTATTAACCCTGCTTCTTTGGTGCCTACAGGTCAAGAAGTTAGCCACTCTTGTGATCAAGTCATCTCTCAGACCTATTCAAGCAGGCAAGACATCAGTGATCTGCTTTTCCCAGACCCTGAAGAGGTATGGTTCACTGATGGAAGTAGCTTTGTCTGAGAAGGACATAGAAAGCAGGTTATGCAATTGTCAGCTCATAGCAGGTCATTGCAGCTAAATCTCTCCCTCCAGGAACTTCTGCTCAGAAGGCAGAATTGATAGCTCTTACTCGGGCATTAATATTAAGAAAAGACAAACAGTTAAACATCTATACAGATTCCAGGTACTCTTTCCTAATACTGCATTCCCGTGCAGCAATATGGAAACAGTGAGGTTTACTGTCAAACAAACAATCTCCTATTAAGAACAAGCAAGAAATTCTACAGCTCTTAGAAATAGTCCATTTTCCTAAACAGGTTGCAGTTGTACACTACAAAGGACATCAGAGAGACAGGTCTGAGGTCTCCTTAGGGAATCAAAAAGCAGATAAAGAAGCAAAAAGGGCAGCCCTTCAGCCCTTAAAAGATCCTAGCCTTATTCCCAGCTCCTGAGGAACCATTAAAGCCAGTCTATACTTGCAGGAGAATAAATGGGCCTTAGAACAAGGGGGAATCAAAAAGGGACTCTGGTGATAGTTACAAGACAAATTAGTTCTCCCTAGAGAAATACAATGGCAAGCTATAAAAACACTTCATGATTCCTTCCACATGGGAAGAGATACTACATTAGAAATGGTCACTCGAATCTTTACAGGACTAGGGCTAATGAAAATCACCCAAAAGGTTTGTAAAACTTGCCCACTCTGTGCTTATCATAAGCCTGGCAAGCCTAAACCTTCTCCTCTATTAGAGCCTATACAGAGCAGAGGAACATATCCTGGAGATGACTGGCAGATAGACTTTACTCATATGCCACCATATAGAAGATTTAAACAGATGTTAGTTCTAATTGACTCCTTTACAGGTTAGATTGAAGCCTTTCCTACCTGTTCAGAAAAGGCCACAGAGGTAGTCAAGGTGCTTCTTAAAGAAATCATACCCCGATTTAGACTTCCTCAGTCTCTCCAGAGTGACAATGGCCCATCTTTCATCTCCCAAATAACTCAGGGAGTAACAAAGGCTTTAGGAACAAAGTACCACCTCCATTCTGCCTGGTGACCCCAATCCTCTGGACAGGTAGAAAGAGCCAGCCAGACTCTAAAACAAATTCTGGCAAAACTTTGCCAAGAGACCTCTGAGCCCCAGCTTCAACTGCTGCCAATAGCACTCAGGATAATTTGAAACATGCCCAAAACTAGATTAAGTTTAAGTACATTTGAGATACTATATGGGAGGGCTGGGGATTTAGCTTTGTGGTTAGAGTGTTTGCTTAGTAAGCACAAGGCCCTGAGTTCAATCCCTGGCACCAAAAAAAAAAAAAGAAGATACTATATGGGAGAACATTTCTATCTTCTGATATAATAGATCCTGAAACTAATAAGCTCGTATGGTATATCATTAATCTAGGCCAAGTACAACAGGCTATTCAAGCATATGGGAACAAAGTTCAACCAGTTCCTAACCCAGGTGAACCACTTACTGTCCATCCCGGAGACCAAGTGCTTATAAAAACCTGGAGAGAGGGAACACCTGCTGATCAATTAAACCCAAAGGGGAAAGGCCCTTTCTCAGTGATTCTTGCTACACCCCCTACAATAAGGATGACAGAAAGAGATAATTAGATTCTTCTTTCTAGAGTAAAGCTAGCTCCATCTGAGCTTTCAGAAGAACAAGATTGCCAAAGAGTAAGTTACTCCTGTGAGCCTCTAGAAGACTTAAAGTTTCTCTTTTAAAAAAAACAGAACACTAATGCTACTAGAGAAAAGACACAAAAGATCTAACCCACTTCCCACATTTGGGCTAACAATGAAAGTTATTAACCATTTTCTCATTGCCTCCTGACAGATATTTCTCTCCTCAGCCCAGCCAGCAAACCACAGTACTCTAAGGTAGATTAGGAGAGCCGATCCCGGGTAGGTGGGGTCTACGCCCCATCCAACAGGAAATAGCTTCAGAAGATGAGACCTCCAGCTCCTCAACACCCCATAAAGAATTATGGGGATTTATGTCTCTCAGGGAGAAATGAGGTAGGAATAGGATGTGGTCTGATCTGGCTGGGAAGATGGACATGACCTTGGGGAGTGGCCTTGACCTGACGTCAGCCTGGGGCACGAAGTTCCAATCGCCCCTCTTCCCACAGGATCCAGAAACTCTCATGAAAACAGAATCCAGATAAATGTGAATGGCACCACCAGCTTGCTCTCTTTTTCCCTTGCGCGCTTGCCCTCTTGCCCCCTTAAACCCCTTTGGCCCCTGCTCCCTAACCCGTGCTCTACCTTTAGCTCCCAACCTCCCAGGCCTTTTCAGATCCCTAACTACAGCAGTGGGTGGCTATTTTATTCACTTGGCCAAACC
>PVJO010022617.1:0-27688 GCA_004026905.1 Hystrix cristata | reverse complement strand
ATCATAGATTCTGGTTCATCAATCATGTTCATTATTTGTTAATTGAATTAATTGGTAAGACAAGAGATACCTAAAGTCTGTTCTGATACAAAGTTATGAAATTTTCTTAGAGTGGTTTCCAAGAAATTCAAGACAATGGAAATAAGAAAATCTCATAGCATTTAACTTTCAGGCCTCATAGGAACTAGAAAATTGTCAGAGGTCTTCTGTCAGTCTTGATCCTTCTCTTTCTTCTCTCGCTCCCTTTCTTTCTCCCTGTGTCCTCTCTGAGAAGAGGGGCCTATGCAACAATCACCTTTCCCTTTACTGAACCACAATACCTGACACTAACAACTTGAAGGGGTTTAATTGGCTCATGGTTTCCATGGATTCAGTCCATCATTTGCTGACTCCAAGGCAGAAACATCACAGCAGAAGTGCATGGCAGAACCAAGATGCTTAGGTCATAGCAGGAAGTAGAGCATGGGAACAGTGCCAGAAAAGAAGGGGAGAAGGACCATATATATACCCAGGATAGGGGAGAAGGACCCTATTCATCAAGAAAAGGACAAGGATCATAGATACGCCTTTATGACCTACCCAGACACACCCAAAGCATGCTTTGCTAATCCACTGGACAGATCACAAGCCCATTGAGTTGACAGCCCACCTTAATTGTCATAGCCTCCCATCTCTGTTTCTGTCTACTCATGTACTCTAATATACTTGGCTAGAGCCCATTTTCTTAAATGCAACCCACCATGGCTACTCCAAAATGGTATTTTCAGCCCTTGAGGCTGTTACCACACTAGTGCCCGTACCAAAGTGAATCTCCTTTACTAAGTGATGACTTCAAATTAAAGAGAAAGGGAGTCTGACCAATGATTCAATGGGGCTTCTCTGAGCCAGCAAGGTGGAGTTACATAGTACAAAAAGAAGATCTTTCTCTATCCTTGATCTGCACATGGCTGGTGTTGGGTAACGACTGACTGGTTGGTTACAAATTTCAAATTTTGTGTTTAAAATTTAAATTTTGTATTTCAATTATCTGCGTGAATAACGAAGTTCACATGGATAGCAAGAGCAGACTGTCAGGTCTTTTTGTTCCCAATACACAGAAACGGTATTCTGAGTAGATATAGTATCCCGGTCCCAAAAAGTAGAACTTTCATAAATCTTCTTCTGTTTTCATAGACTGAGAATCTGGCTACCAACCTTTTATGGGACACTTAGCCTAGAGAATGTCTTTTGCTTCCTGCTGCTGAGGGAATCGCCTTATCGGATTTTTAAATAAACCACTGGCCAGAATATGTTAGAGCCTTTCTTGCAGACCTTAACAGGTTTATTTTTTTTTTAATTAAAAGTTCCAGCTTGGGGCAAAAATGAAAATGTCTTCAAATTTGCAGTCGGTGCTTGTGTTTCATATTTGAAATGCATGTTAGAAACTGGAATGCGGAATGACTTCATCTTGGGACTCCATTCAGCAGTTTGCTGACTTCTTTGAATTCAGGTGGTTTCAATCAATGTTGGCCTTTTATCATTGCCAGGGGCAGGAATATACCCAGTTACCCTCACGTGGGGTCATTTTTCTACTGCAGTTAGTCAATCAAAAATGTCCTGTGTAATTAACAAAATAAAGGGTACATGAGAGATCCATCAATGTGCATAAAGACTTCTCACCAACTGCTCTAAATCAGAAAATAGTAGTAATATGTACATATATGCCTGTCTGTACAGATCAAAGGCACTAAGAAATGTCAGGACCAAAGCAACATTTTCAGAAAATGTATGAATTAGAAGTCCAGTTCATATTTTCCAATACAATAATGTGTCTAGAATAAGGCTGCTAGCCCACACTGAAACAGCAAGCACTCGTAACAGTATTATGGTAGGAGTTTTCATAAAAAATGTTTGAATTTCACACACGTACCTCACAAGCTGTCACGAGGTAATGCCTTGGGGCTTGAAATAACAAATGATTATCCTCCACTGTAGGAGGGTAAATAAACCCTAATTCATGTATTTATTTTATTTACTTATTTATTAATACCTCCTTGGTTCTATGAGGATTACTACAGGATTCGGAATGGTATTTTTGTGGTTGTTGTTTATTTCCCTGGTAAAATTCAGGTTTTACATCCAAGGTTAAGACAGAATGTCAAAGCAAGGCATGGATTTTGTAGGATTCTTGCCACACATGTACCCAAACCAAAAACTATTACTATATATCCTGGAGGAGTAAGACACAGAGCAGAGCAACTTAACATGAGTACTCCCAATTACCTAATAACAAATAATACTTAAACTTTCCTCTGACTGCATCTCTAATCCTATTTTTACTATCTCTGTCAAGTCAGATGTGAATCTTTCCAACACAGCAAAAATCGGGGGCCTTCTCAGGGCCAGGCTCCAGGCTTGAGACTGGGCACAAACAAATAAAACATGATTCCGTAGTCTAGGAGGTCACAATCTAGTAACAAAATAGAGAAATTCTCATGACTTGACTGGAACAATAAGTAGTGGAGAAATTGAAAGAGTTGTGACAGAATTATTTCCTGGGAAACTGCTGCTCCCCCCTCCCAGAATTCTTATATTCTTTTCTCCCTAGATAATCTCTTTCTAACGTTCAAGGAACAGATAAGTCTTATAATTTATAAACTGTTCTTAGAGTAGAGAAAAAGTTCATTTATAGTATGGAATCAGGGAAATTTCAAAACTAGTAACCCTAGATGCAAGGAGAAGGAGATTTTTAGTAGTTTTATTTTACCATATGATAGAGGCCCAACTTCAGCAGTGCTGAATGTATCAGCCGGGTAACAACTAGTAACTGTCCAACAACTAATACTGTCTCTTGAGCAGTTGCTATAAAGTCAGAGAGAAGTTACAGGGTCCATGTTGAATGTAGGCACCAAAAGGTCAGATACACACTCAGCTGCCATTCACCAGTACAATATGTTTTCTGAGAAGGCAAAGACAGAGATAAGGAGAGATTAGAGGCTTAAGAAAAGGAGGAAAACAAAATATCTTGTAGTTCCTAAGACACAGAGAAAGTGGCTTTGGTTGTAATAGCTCCTTTTCTCCAGTTCTCAAGAAACCAGCCTATGTTGACTCCTGTCTCCTGCTTTGTGGCTTTGCCCACTCGTGTCTTTTAGGTCACAGCCCTCTGCTGCCACCTCCACCAGATACATCCCCTTTTCCTTGCTGTGTTTTTAGGGTTCTATGCTTTGCAACAAAGATAGTTTTGCTCAAATAGTAAGGGCTGAAAATGAGGAGACAAAATTATCATTATTTGCAAAAGATATAGGTTGATATTTAGAACACTCAAAAGATTCAACCGAACAACTATGAGAATTAATAAAAGTATCTCAGTGAAGAGACTGATTACAGAATAATTACGCCAAAATAATAACAACTTTCTTCACTGGTAATAACTGGTTAGGAAGTATGATTTAAAATATCTTATTCACAATAGCAATAGGAAACATAAAATACCTATGAATAGTTTTAACAAGAAATATGTAAAATGTTTATGAAGAAAATCACAAAACTTTATAGTGAGGTATAAAAAATAGTTGAGTAAATAGGAAGATAAACCATGTTCCCAGATAGAAAGCTCAGTAATGTAAACAGATCAGTTTTTCCTAAATTAAATTATATGTTTATCATATATTCCAACCAAAATCTTGACAGGATTTTTAGAAATTTAACAAGACAACTCCGAAATTCATCTACATTAATGATGGGAAAGCAGCTAATCCATTTTTGAAAAGTAAGAATTATTAGAAGGTTCTACCCTCGTACTGTAAGGCCGAAGCAATGAAAACAGTATGTTTCTGGTGTAAGATATGTCAATAGACAAAATAGATATTGAAAAAAGTTTCAGTTTACCTCCACAAAGAAATTTAATACATCAAATATATCACAAATGTGTGGGGAAAATATTATTTTTAATACTTGATCATAATCCTTTCATCAAAGGGTTAAAAGTCTAGGAATACAAGGTACTATTCCCCAATACTGTATATTTTAATTAATTGTGAGTTTTAAAATGTAACTTTTAAAAACAAAAACTAATAATGAAAATTGATCAACCGGGGGGGGGGGGTAAAAAGAGGTTACTTTTAACTTAAAAACACACACACCCACAAAATGAAAGCTTAGATGTGACTATATAAAAATATAAAATATACTTCCATAAACATCAAAGACAAAATTAAAATGCTAAGGGAAAAAAACTGGATTTTTTAAACATACACTAAAAAGGGCCCGGGGTGTAGCTCAGTAGCACAACGCCTGCCTGGCAAATGCGAGGCCCTGGGTGTGATTCCTGGGTGGGTACCAAAAAGAAAAAAGTTGAAAAAAAAATACAATAGAATAACAGTCTTCCTTTAAAGATAAAGGAAACTGATGTAAAACATTCAGATCCTAGTTGATAACTAGCTATAAAATGTCATAAAAAAGGCAATTGAGAAAAGAGAAAATGCAAATGCTAAATAAACATATGTTTTAAAAAGGCAACCTTGCTAGCAATTAAAGAAATGCAAATTAAAACAAAGGGCTATTATCCTCACCTCTCAAATTAGCAAAACTGGAGAGAAATTCTCCTCTGAAAAGGGTTCTGTAAAATAAGCACTCTTTTTCGCTACTGGGAATATAAATTTCTACATCTTTTGCAAAAGCAATTTAACAATAGCGTCTAGAGACAAACAGATTCAAATATTTTAAAGTGATATTCCCACTTAAAAGATCCTAAGAAAATAATTTGTAAATCAGACAAAAAATGCACATAAATATGTATTGCAGAGATCTGTGTATGTACACACACTCATTTTAAATATAGCAAATTTAGAAGCACAACTACACTCAACAAGAAAAGATTATGTAAAATTCTGTTACATTCATATGATGGAAATCGAAGTCATCATTGTAAATGGGGTTTGGGAAGGACTTAAAAAATTTAATGGCTTTACTGATGCATAATTTTCATATCATGAAATTCACCCACCATAAGTATAAAATTCAGTGGGGTTTGGTATGTTTTTAGAGTTCTATAACCACCAAGACAATCTAGTCTTATCACGTTTCATCATCCAAAATATTTTCTTGTTACCTTTTGCACTTAAGCTTGTTTGTACTTGTAACCCCAGAAACCAACTGATATATTTTTTTCCCTCTATTGGGTTGCCTTTTCTGAACCCTGCCTACAAACAGAATTATAGAATATGTGTTCTTGAAAGATTTTTAACTTAAAAATACCTGCATCAAGATCATATTTTTGAAAGCCTAGTGCGCAACCCCCATATAAGTTACAATTGCAAGTAAGTTAACACAGGCCACAAAAATATCTCAGACACTGAACTATTATCAGTGATTTTGCATAAGAGGCAGAATTATAAAGGATTTTCACATTTTATAAAATACTTACTCTGTGTATATGTGTATGGGACTATATATACATATATAAAGATATATATATCATACTCCAGAGCAACTGAGAGAAGGGAGGAATAATCGTCTCATATATGAAATAAAAGTTTCTGCAAAGATCATTATTTAGAGAGCATCCTGGAGGGTTAAGAAGGAAGCATTCTGATTGGACCTTACAGATCTTGGCTCTGTGAGGAGAGAGACGTAAGGGATGGAAAGGCATTCTAGGCAACACCAACTTAGCCAACAAATTTAGACCTATACATTGCTGTGAGAGATATAAAGAGGGAAGTAAAATGTTCTCTAGCTGGAGAAAAATGCATTAACAATCATGTACAGGAACCTAATAACCCCAATTAATGTAAACACTATATGCCATAACATGAGCTAAGACAAATAATATCAACAATTAGGAAAAACGGGATGGGGAACCCGAGGAGGAGCAGGGAGGAGGAAGGAAGGGGAAGGAGATTAAAAAAACAAAACAAAACAAAACCCGGTGCAATATGTACATGTAACCCCTCCCTAAGATGATTGTAAACTGCATGAATTGCAAACATGTACTAATAGAATAACATTTAAAAACCCAAACTTGATAGCATCATAGGTGGTGAACCTGTGGCCTGTGTGCCACAGAGGGCTGTGTGCATCACTGAAAGCTCTGACAGTTTTGCTATCACTGGTTGATCTCACGGGAGACACGAGTAAGCATTAAGTCAGGGGACTTGGGACTAGTTGGGGGTACAGGAGAAAAAGCGAAAAAGATTCAGAGGAAACAAAACTAAGCTCCTCCTTGAGCACTTACTTCTGAGCCTTCCCAGCTGTTCAAGTGATCTTAACCACACTTCAATATGCATTTAACTGATCTAAACTTTTGTCCAACTTTGCTGTAGGTCTCACTCTCCACAGGGAATCAGGGATAGAAAGAGAATCACGGTCTGTACAATTCTGGAAAACTCTGGCGTCACTGGTTCTCTCAACAGCGCATCCAAGTACTAAGTTTGGGAGGAAAACACAGATATGAATCAATATTTTTGACTTGGGGCTTTTCTGAAACCTTCTTACCAGGGAAGAGATGATTTTACATGAAAAGTAACTGAGCAACTCATCAGCTGAGTTGGATATTGACTTCATTCCCTAAGAATCATGTACCAAACATCTTCCCCCACAAAGCATGGTGCTGTGCTGATGCAGGATACAGGAAGAGATGAGTGACAAAGAAGCCCCACAGCAATGTATTTGTGATCTAAGCTGCTGGGTCTCAAATTTATCTCCTCATGTAGTAACTACAGGATATTTAACAAATATTGAGGCCATACTGTAAGCTGAGAGACTCCAATTTATTTAGTCTGGGGTGCAGTCTGAGAATTAGAAGTTTTAATAGCTCCCAAGGTGATTCTAATGGGCAGTCATGTTTGGAAACTACCTTGAAGGACAAAATGGTTCATCATAAAACAGCTCTGATGACATCACTTCCCTGAATCATATCTTTAATGGCTTCCTTATTCGCCTGTAGAAACAAGTTCAAACTCTTATTTTGACATTCAAGGCCCTATAAAAATATAGCCCATATTGAACCTTATTACCCTGAGGATTCCTGAATAGAAGCTCTAGACTCTGAACATTTCTGAGGCCACTCTGGAAACAGAAAACAGACTGATACCTGACAATTCTAATTGACTGCTACTGGCCACCTGGAGGAATATGTTCTGAAAGAATTTAAGCCCCATGATGCTCAACAGTAGGAATGCCGTGGTCTATTAGTAATGTCTGTTATGGATAAAACATGGAACAGGGCAGTTTGAGGGCTAAACGTGTTGTGCTGGCATGATTCCATTGCTTCTTTTGTGCCCTCGGTCTAAGCATGCCCTTCAGACTATCCTTCAGAGCCTGCTAGGGGACATCTCTCAGAAGCCTTCCTGCTGTCTTCCAAATTCTCCTTACTTGGCGCCATAGACTTCAGCAAGTCTTTTCCTGAATCCTGATTTGCACTCTTTCATCACTGTTCCCATAGAAATCAATACTAGCTTTTGTGTATCTATCTCAAACATTTTAAAACTGCAGTTCTCAAATGTTAATTCGTATTGGATTCACCTGGGGGTTTTGTAGAACCACATCCAGAGTTTCTGATTTAGTCACTTTGAGGAAGGACTAAATACATGAGGATCTAATAAGATCCCTGGTAATGATGATGCTACTGGCCTAAATACCACACTTTCAGAACCACTTTTCTTTTACATCATAACTGCCTAGACGACCTTTCATGAATTCATCTTTACGCATTTCTTTTAGCAATGCCCCAAACATAGCGAGCACTCATTTTTCACTGAATTAAGCTACAGCAATCCAAGACAGATCTGATAAGTGAGAAATGGTTTGTGTAGACACACAATATAAAAAGTCATGCTGGTTTGAAGTGATAAAAAATCTTAGATGACAGATTATGTTTCAGATAGGGGAAGAGATATAAGGATGATTCCTGGCTGTGAATCCGGACCTAGGGTCACAGAGATGAGGAAGAATTTTAGAAAGATGCCAGGCTGGTAACTTGGAGACAAACAGTTATTGTCTCCATTAAGGAAGCAGGCCTTGAACTGACTGACGGTTTAAAAAGAAAAGAGCTTGTAAGTACGATCAAGGATGCAAGAAAGTAAATGGGTGACCAATAGAAGGAGAAGAAATAGAAAGAGACTTCCAGGATGATTTTCATTTCGTATCTCTTGGAAATATGTCTCCATCGGCTTTATTGAAAGCCACCCTGAGGCTGGAGGGGGAGGCAGGAGGGCCATTAGAAAATGGGGATGAGATGGCTCCCTGGGAAAATGTTCCCAGCTCTCACCGGCCAGCTGGGTTTTACAGCCATTTCAGCAACTGTTTTGAATTGCCAGAAATCTCTGTCAGATCGATAGGTTACTGTGGAATTTGCCCAGACCATTGGCCAATCAAAATGTAAATTCCAGATAAATTTAATACATAAACCAACTTGTCTTCCTCAAGCCATTTTGAAAGTTAAGAAAAGTAATTCGACTTTTCCTCATGATTGTCATACTGGAGAGACATTTCAGCCAGGGTTAAGTGTTTATTTGGCCTTGAAATTTATTGCAAGTCCCACAGAGGTAACGAGGTGTAGGGTATATGTACATTTCTGGTTGTATCATTCCTGCGGCTCAGAGGAAGCTGAAAGTCAATTGGTTGGGCACTCTTTACAGAAAATGCGAAAACTAATTCGGCACGCACATGAGGGTGTTAAACCTGCTAGCGAAAAGTATGGTTAAAATGTCATGAATTGCTCATTTATGTCTCTCAAAGGCAGCCTCATTTTCTAGAACACACACTATGTTGCTGCATACATGATACTATGTGTGCATGTTGCAACCTATTTTTCTCAACAAGGACCATAAATCTCAACATTGAAAGAAAAGATTTATAGCACAGTCAGGATGGCTCCGGGCCCATAGAAAAGTATGCTTTAGAGACATGCCCTAATTTTTCATATTAAAAACAAAAATCTCATAATGGGGAAAGCATGTAGGTAAGAGGTAAAAAGGCTTTGAACTCAGGAATGTCTAAAGTGGGGATTTTTCATTGAATTATTTATCTTGTCATCATTATATGGCAGATATACTTCTACATGGTGTCAGTTTACAACACACTTTCACATCCATTTTGACATTTAATCTCTACAAGCATCCACTGGAGTAGCTGGATGGCCTTCGTTTTACAGGTACTGTAATCAAGGGCCAGACAGGTGAAGTGACTTGACTCAAGCCGTGCTGTAAATGTATAACCAGGACTTGAGTAGAGATAAAGTCTCTCTTCTACCCTCCGATGTTCTTCTTACTCTTCCCTACTCTACTCCATTCTTTTATACATCATATTAACTGGGATTTTCTGTTAGATTTTTATAATTTGAATAACAAAGTATAACACACTTGGCAACTAAAAACAACAAAAATCTGCCGTTTCATGTTTCTGGAGAGAAGAATTCTGAAATGGGTATGCCTAGTCTAAAATCCAGATGTCAGCAGGTTGTGTTCCATATGGAGGCTCTAGGAGGGGTTCAATTTCTTGCTTCTCACAGCTTCTGAAGACCACCTACAATCCTTAGTTCATGACCCCCTTTAAGGCCCAAAAAGTGAGGCATGGTCCTTCTCATGCTTCTGTCTTTCCAGGTTTGTTCTTCTGCTTCCCTCTTGTTTTCTATGGGCCCTTTGGATTCACCGGATCCACCCAAAGGGTAAGATATTGATAACCTCCCTATTTTAGGTTCAGCAGATTAGAAACCTTAATTCCATGTCCAACCATAATTTCCCTTTTGCCATGTAATCTAACACACTCACAAATACTAGAGATTTGAACATGGCATCTTTGAAGAACTAGTTTTCTGCCTACAATTGCTCCACCACTTCCTAGTTTCTAATAGGTTTAGCCAATAAGAGACACTGGCAAGTCAAAAGGAAGAGACAGAGGTCCAGGTAGTTATTCCCTTTGTTCTCATTTACTGGGCAGCATTTCTGAAAGCTTATGTCATTGTGACAAAGCCACAGCTGTGTTATGCGGCCTTTTCTGATATGTATTGCTATCTCAGGTCCCTTCCTTTGTCCCATCATTCCTGCAATGTTAAAAGCTTCCCTTTGTCATCCCCAAGGTGGGTTACCATCTCTTGGTGGTTCCCTCTTTATACTTTCGTCTACAATCATTCCATTAAACCATCTTCAGTCACTGCTTTAAGTGTGGCTTTTTTTTTTTTTTTTTTTTTTTTTTTTTGACTCGGGGGATCGAACTCGGGGCCTTGTGCTTGCCAGGCAAGCACTCTAACCGCTGAGCTAAATCCACAGCTCTTAAGTGTGGCATTTGTTGCTCACTGTCGACGATGCACGAAAGGGCATCTTCCAAGTCATATACATCCCAACACTGCAATTGGGTAAGCCAGTCGGACAGCATCGATGATTATAGAACAATGAAGGACGTGGCTATTTTTGTAATAATTTCCATTTTTCTTCCTGCCAAGGGCATAAAATCAGGGCTAAAATGAAATTGTTAGTTACTAATATTCTCGCTTTAATCAATGAAAGAGATTCATTTTGAAAAGTAGAAAAAAAGAATTCTTTCTGGTTCAAAGAAGCCAAAAAAATAATTTGGAAGATGTTCATTCTTCAAGTCTGTTGAATTTTAAAACTCAGAAATAGTTATGTTCTCTACTTAATCCAGCACCAGTTCTCCTTCAGCTCTGCAACTGACTGTGTAATGTGGAAGAAATGTCAGAATGCTTACTGAATACTACAGATGTTACTTCCTGGGCACTTGTCAACCGCCACAGTCTCATCTCTTTTCACATCTTCCCCACCTCCCATCATTCTACCTCAGTTGTTCTGGCCTCCTTTCCACTTCCTACCAGGAAAGACTGATCTCACATGAGACCTTGTTTGTTGCTGTCTCTCTTCCTAGAAATTACTGTGTCCACGTCTTCAAGTGGCTACTACTCAGTTTTAGAGTCTTAGCTCAAAAATGTCTCTTCTTTGGGAAGACCATCCCTGCTCTGCCCAACTCAAACAGCCACTTTACTGCAATACCCTGTTCTAGTCTATAGTGCTCATCGTCTCAAATTACCTTTGAATATTTTATTCAAGTTTTTTTCTCAATAGAATATGCATTCCAAAAAAGAAGTGGATTTGCATTTCTCATTTATTGCAGTGTCTCTAGCCCCTAGAATTGTGATGGGCACACAGAGCTGTTATTAAAATCTTAATTTAACCACATTGGCTATTATTTATCCCAAACAATTTACAGTGGGCCAGATAGTGCTATAACTCCCTTCTGGGATATACTCTTTTTTATTGTCTGTAGCAATACAATGAACTTCATACAATTATCTCACTTTTACTGAGAAAATGGAGTCTCCTAAGAACTATGACTTAGATGATCACCAGTTCCAGATGAGATGGTTGGTAGATTGCAGAGAAGAGTCCTGAATGTAGACGGTTAGTTACAGGGTCTGTGTTTTAATCACTATAATCTCCATTCCCCATACCAGGAAGTGCTTTGGGCTTTCTGTGTTTGTTTGCTTGTTAAACATTTTCCCTGTCTATCCTTTGAAGGTTAATTATATGTGATCTCCTATGTAATTTTGACATTGGCCCCTGAAAGAATTCTCCTCTTTGCCATTTATTCTATTTTCTGTGATTTGCATGCCCATTCTAATACGTGTCAAAGAGTAACATAACTTGGTTAACTTTCTATCTCATTGTTGATTCTTTAAGGCAGAAACCTTCACTTCATACCTCTAGTGCTCATTAGAATACTTGTTAGGCACAGTATTTTAGGTACTCAAGAGTTGTTGAGTAAAAACAAGAAAGAGACATATCTTCTAAGCCACATGGGTTGGTCCAAAATTTGTCCATTTTTGTCTCAAGTTCTACAGATACTTCTATCAATACATTTATCAAGGAAAAGATAAGACAGGACAGAGTAGGAGATCGATCATGGGGCCTGGTTCTAATATCAGCCACTAAAATGAAGTTAGGAAGATAAACATATATTGAGGGAAGCGGCTGTTTGAGTGCTGCTATGAACCCAGCCAGGAGCGGCGCATACCTGCTCCTCCAAGCTAGATTTCTCCGCGAACCACCTGTATAGACACTCCTTTCCCACCTCCCACCATTTTCTTCTACTGGTCCCACTTCTTGGTGAACTCTCTCTTCTCCAGGTCACCTAAACAAAAATAGTCATTTGTCTTACAGAATTTTAAAAAATAAAACCCAGTTTGTTGGGGATTCATTAGAGAACATAGTTTCCATGAAGCAACCATGGATTTTAAGGGGATGGCAATTCAGATGCAATAAGATGAATGAGAACAATGAAAAGAAAAGGGAGGAAGCTGTTGTAATTGGATGATTTACATAGCTGCTTTGTTAAAGACACTTTATTTTGTTTATCAAAATACTGTGTGATAAAGCAACAAGAATGGATAAGCAATCTGCAGGAGCCACAGAGCTTAAGGCAGTTCTAGAAAAAGATGGATAAGATTAAATAAATACAGGATTTTCTCAGAGATGTTTATGTTTTATAACCATATAATCATTTAATATAATAGCAATAGCAACAATCCTAACAGTAAGTAAACCATATTATTAAAGTATCTATTGTGAGCCTGGAACAATCCAATCCTAGGAATGAAACTTCTCCACCACTAAGAAATAAGTGTTTATTTAATACTAGGTGGTTTCTCAAGTGTCTCATTGTCTTGCTTTTACAGGTTAGACTGTCATCTTTGTCTGTTTGGTTTAGCTTAAATTCTTCCTCCCTCTCAGGTCCCCCTATCCTTCTAAATCATCTTTCTGTCTCCCAGAAGAGGTATCTTAGGCATCAAACATCTAAATGAATGATTGGGAACATTCTCTAAGTATTTATTGTATACCATTTCTCTCCTACAAGGAGGATTATGAACTCGCAGAAAGGCAGAACTTCTCTTGCATGCCCTTTAATACAACAATATTCAGGATGGGCACAGAGCTGAACTTTTGTGAGTATAGGTTGAGTTCAATTAGAATGAACTTTACAGAAGGCTTTACAGAATGTTGACAGATGTACAGGTGTGTGAGGCAGGAGGCATGACAGTGGTAGGTCTCTCTGGTCAAATTCATTTGGGAAACACCAGGTTAAACAAAATTCAATACATTTCCTCTTTATAGGGTTCCTCCATCCTTTTCATATGCAAATATTCACTATGACTGTCACAGAAGGGGCTTTCCTGGGCAGAATTTCTAAAATATGTTTGCCATGGAATCCTTTATTTTACAGAAAAATATACAAAATTAGTGTTCCACTGAGTACATATGTATTAGATGCTTTCCTGCCATTAGAACAAAATGCTCAATATCCTCACTTGAAAGAAAAATTTTTTCTTGGCTCATGGTATTAGAGGGTTTAGTCCATGGTTAGCTGCTTCTAAAGCAGAAATGACATGGCAGAAGGATCTGGCAGAAGAAATGAGAGAAAAGGGAGGAACTAAGGGTGAGAATATACCCTTCTAGGTTATGCACCTAGTGACTTCTCTTCCAATCAGGCTCCATCTCTTAACTTTCACCTAAGAGATCATCGATGCATTAACACACTGATTATACATTCATCAACACATTGATGAGTACAACAGTCCTATGATGCCATCACTTCCTGAAAAGCCTACCTCTGAATGTATGAGAGTTTGGGGAGATATTTTAGATCTGAACCCTAACACCATTGAATTTAATTCAATAAATTATATGGGTGCAGAAGAAACCTTCACCATTAGTTTGGTTAATCCTCTGTCTCTACCTATGAAAAATAGGGATGATAATGCCAGCTAACTCACAAAGTTGTGAAAATTCAATGAATTAATATATTTAAGGATCATGATACATCATAAATGGTGTCATTTTATAGATGAAAATGTGAGTTCCTATGCATATGGTGTAGGCAGACATTCAGAGTCAAGACTTAGAAACCAGGTCAACATGAAGTGGCCCACATGCCTGTGGGCATGCCTACTTCCTCCTCTGTAAAATGGCGCTAATGGTAACCAACTTCAAGACGATTTTCAAGGAGAAAAGCAGGAGATGTGAGTAAAGGATTTGGCTAACAAATTGGTATCCAAGACTCATCCAGTAAGTATTTGTTTAAATTAGAACAAATAATATTGGTTGAGAGTTTCTTTAGAGATAAGTGCTGCTAAGAGTTGGTATAAGTTGATATATGATCTTGTTGCATGGAATAGGTACATTCATTTTCAGTCCCACTTAGCAGAAGATGACTAAAAAGATTGAACGACTGGTCCAAGGTCACATAGCTAAGAATCAAAATCAGAATCACTACTAACATCCCATTCACCTGACTCCAAAGCCAGTGCCATCAGCCATGGTCAATCACTCTGCCTCTCTGATGGCTCCCACTCTGGTCCCCATCAACAGAGTGCACGGGTTGAGTCAAGTACCTCATGTCTGGCCATGTTCCTGTTATGATTTGTTCTGCCAGGTGGCACCTTAGACTCTTAGGGGTCTTGATGAAAGTATTCTCCATGTCTGAGCAACTTGATTCTTGCCCAAGGCTAAAATGGCCACTCCATGCTGGAGCTCATGGAGAACATTCTTTCATGACTGTGTCAGAGCTTGGCCAGACAGGTAGACTCTAATTCAGAGGCCTTGCAGGGCCTTCTTTAAAGGGCTCACTAAAGAGATAGGGGATCTGGAGGACAATGTTCTCCAATCCATGCCCAGAGAGGACCAGGAAGATCTAGTCATCCAAAGAGTCAGCCCAACTTGGATACTCTCCCAGTGAAAACACAAGAGGAGGAAAGTCACCCCCAACATCTTTTGCAAAGAAAGCTTGTGTCTGATCCGGACAACCCTGATGACACAGATCATTGTTTTGCCTGCGAGTACTGAGCCAACAAGTTGCAAAGGAGGAACTTGACTTGAAGTACATTTATTCCAAACCCTACTCTTTGTACATGTCTACAAACATGTCCCAGCATGATTAGAGAAGGAAAGATTTGCAGGTGAACGCATGACCAGATACATCCAGACAGTGGGCTTTTGTTTTGTTTTGTTTTGTTTTGCTTTGTTTTTTTTTTCCTGTAGATTTAACACAAAGGGCCTTGGTTTAACCAATACATGAGAGTCTAAGGATATCCAGGAAAATACCTGTGCCTATGGCCAGTCACTTTTGAGTTACAAACTGAGATCAAGACAATCATTTCTTTTTTTTTTTTTTTTCCAGAAGTGTCACTTAATGGTAACTAGGGTCATGCCGGCATTTCCAGGAGACATATTTATGTAGTGCTTTCATCAAGTAAGGCCATGGCCACCATCCCACTGAAGGGCTGGGTCAGGCAATTGAAGCATTACATCATCTCAGTTGAGTTGTTTTGGAAAGAAGAACCAGAAGTAGAGGGAAAAGGAGCCAGGATGATGTGAGGGGAATAAAAGCCTCATGTCTTGAGCAGCTAATTTATGCTAGATTTTCAACCAGATACTTCAAAGACATTATCTGACTTAACCTTTATAAGAAGGCTACAAAGTAGCATTAAACTCCAGTTTCACAGATGCAGAAACTAGTCAGAGGGATTGAAGAGCTATGCCTGTTCTCCTATAGTTTGGCATATGTGTGTTATAGACCCAATCTCTCTGACTCCAAGGTCTGCTCTATTTGCCCTGTTTCTCTTTTGGCCTCTGTGTCTTCACGATCTAGTCTTTTGGCCTCTGTGTCTTCATGATCTAGTCTATCTATCTATCTCTCTATCATCTATTTGTATATATACACGAATGTGTATATATTAGAGAGATAGATAGATAGACTGACAGATAGATAGATAGATAGATAGATAGATAGATAGATAGATAGATAGAAATATATAGATGTAGTCACATCCATTCCTTTCTGAAATCATTAATAAACCATAGACCATCATGTACTCCCTTTTGGGTAGGTTGCTGCTTCTTTTGTTTGCCTTTTTGAAGATAATGATAACTTTATATAATGATATAACTTTTAATCTTTTAATGCTTTTTTTGAAAAAATTTTATATCCCTTTAAACACCCTAGTCTTTGTACCACTGAATGATTTATGCATGGTTTTGTGTCAAATGTAGTGTACTTCATGTATTTTCTTAGTGTTCCTTCCCAAAGGAAGGCCAAGGACCTCAAGAGGACAGTGGTAGTGGTAGGAAGATGGTCACTAGAGCTAGCTTGGGTTCAAGTCCTGGCTCTCCCCTGTGCCTCTGTGTGACCTTCAGCACATACCCTGCAGTTCTTTCAAGGGCGAAAATGAGGCAGTATTATCATTTACCTCTTAGGTAATACAATTGAACATGTAAATGCTTAGAACAAGTCTTTGAACATGTGATATGCTCAGAAAGTACTACTGTGTTTATTTCATTTGGACTATAGGTATGTAGAAAAGATTCTGTCACATTATCTATGACCAACATTTATTTGCTTGAGTTTGTTTTCTGGGATGATTAACAGGGTCAGGTGGAAAGGTAATTAAACCTGGAAATCTTTATGTCAGTAAAGTATTATACAAATAAACAAACAAATAAGCATTTGGTACTAAACTATACTCAGCTCCTTGAGACAAATTAGCAGGGCACCTGAGACAGTTAAACAGATGAACATTTTATGTAGAAGAGTTTCAAAAGACCTCTAGATGGGAAGAACATTTAGAAGCAAGCCAAAAGTAGAAGAGGTTGATCAGGTTTGGTGATGGAAAGGAGAATGGACAACGTTATAAATAGCCTGCACCATCAAAGATCTTGGGTTACTTGAGGAAGAAGAGTGTAGCTGGACTGGGTTACTTGAGGAAGAAGAGTGTAGCTGGACTGTGGTGAGCAAGTAGGAGATAAACAAAAGATGAGGGTGGAGAGAAAAGTGGAAATAGATTCAGGTAGAGGCTTTAGAGATCATGGAGAAGTCTGTAGACTTCAAGAAATAGGAAGCTATCTAAGGACTTTACATAGACCCAGCAATCTAATAGCATTTTGCGTAAGACCAATCTGGTGGCCATGTGCCAGATTCAAGTGTACCAGTAGAAAGATATTCCTGTGATTGGGGCTAAAAGCCATGTTGGCTGTACCCAAGTGGTGGCGACGAAAGTAGAGTCAAGAAGATGGACTAATAAGGCATTATGGGGATGAAATAACTTGGATGGCTTGGACGATGGGGTGACTATTGTCCCAAGTAATATGCTTTGATACTCAGCGTAGTATTGAAATAATTTGCATGGTGGTGGGGATGGAACTTAATTATTGCATGGGATTCATTGGGAGGTCAATTGGCATGAAACATGAGAAAGAAACAGCCAACAATTAAAGCCATCCCGAAGCAAAATACTCCAAGGAGATAATATATTATTGACTTTGGTAATGTTCAAAAAGAGGTTAGGTCACCATTTGTATGAAGTTTTATGTAAATGAATTGGGAATCCCTTTGAAGGATGTGGTTCAACTTTTTGGGAAAGAATATGGTTACATCCATGGTTGACTTTCTTAGCATAATGCCTAACACACATAAAGTGCCAATTTTGTACCAGGTTCAAATCCTTAACATGGATTATTTATCCTTCGCAAGTACCCTGTGATGTCATTCTTGTAATATCCCTACTTTACCAATGAGGAAGATGATATACAGTCATATCAGGGTACTTTCCCAAGGACATACAGCTAGTCTTCAGGTGGAAACAAAATTCAAAGTTAGGTGGATTAGTTCCACTAAACACAGTCTAAATACCTCCACAATGAAAATGGTTCAGTATATTAAAACACATCTATTTTCTAGAACATGATTATATTATTAAACACAGCAGTCATGAAAACAATATAGTAACAGTGACTATATTGTCAGTGACTATATTGAAGGACTAATTTAACATGCCTGTATAACACAACTATTAACGTGTACCAAACACACAGAACACAGAAAATGAAATGGAAAGAAATGTTACACTGAAGGGACTATAGCTCCAATTTTTTCTCTATTTTCTCTTCCAAATTTTCCCCAATATAGTAATACAACATTTATTCAGAAAATATAGTTGCCATTCAAACCAGATGATATCACTTGCATCAAGAAGAGACCTGAAAGGAGAATGGACTGCTGCAAATTTTCCTAACATAGAAATTCTGTGATTCTATTACAATGGGCTTTTTTACAGGCAAACTGGATGTCTGATATGAGTATCTAGATGAAGACAAATCCATCACAAATGAAATGTAAAATCTCAAGTGAAAACTTTTATTTTGATTTAACAGTCAATAATCCAAACTAAACACTAGTCAATTAAGAGAAATATGTTTTGGAGGCCTCACAACTCTGCATTATTAGTCACACATCCCTGACAAAGTTGCTAAACTTCCATAAATATGTTTTTAATGATCAGATTATATTTATCTAATGCATGCTATCTCTCACATTAAGATGAAATTAAATGCACCATTCACTGTGTCATATGCCTTCGTGGCTTCAGTAATCCTCTTTTTTCTTTTCTTTTGAGCTCATATAACAATGTGCAATGCAGCTGTGTAACATCTGGTAGGCAGGAAATGCTGTTGGAGAGGCTTTCAATCTTGGAGTTGGATAGATCCTGATACATAACCGTAAGCCATTTTTCCTCAGCTTCTCCCAGATGCATTAAGGAAGACATGTTTGCAAAATATTCATACATTTGCTGTTTCCCCCACCACTTAACTGAGGGGCACCCCCACACAAAGTTGGTGTGCTTCACTACAGAAGAAAATAAGAAAGCGTGGCAAGGTCTCCCTTACGTATTTCCATTACTAGCAGCTACCTGAGTCCAGGATAGCTGAATCCAGATGAAGCAGCATTCTTTGTTTAGAAAGTTTATTCACTTGTAGTGAGATGGATAATAATACTAGCTTCCCCCTGGCTCAAAAAATATTGCTAATTATAAGATACACAACTGATTTAATAAATGCTCCTTTGGAAAGAGAAAAAAGCACTACATTAATGTGCCTACCAATTTTAAGAAATCCCAGTTTCGGAAATATTTTAAAAGAGAGTACATCTCAAAATTGAGAAAAGATGGTATCTGATAAGTCTAAATTGGCAAAATGAGTTTTGGGCTTCTTTTTTTTCATTTTTATTTCTTAAATGAGACTTTGAGTTACATCTGTTCCACTCTTTTCACATGTGAGGAAACTGAGTCTCAATAGTTAAGAGATTCGATGGGAGAGATAGGACTCTAACCAATTCTTTCCAAGGAGGTCTAAGGAAAGAAAAATCACCTTTCCCAGCACCCGGACATCTGAAGAAGTGAAGCAACACCAGTTTGGAGCCACAGCAGGACTTGTCCCTACCGGTGGCCAACACTCTCCCAGGAACTGGCCAGGACGATTCGGTAGTTGATATTTAAAGTTCCTTCTAGCACTCAATGTTCATGAATTACTAATAAAAACAATGCGTTGAGCTTTCATTGAATATTTGTTGGCTTCTTAGTCTTTCGTTACTGCTGTTTGCTGCTGTTCTAAGAACAGAGTAATATTGGTCACCAAATAATACCAATACTCTTTATTTGCTGTTTTTATAGCTACATACATCACGTCATATACAGTCACACAAGAGCACTGTGGTGGCAAACCTATGGCACGCGTGTCATTTGTTAATCTTTTAAGACAAAATATGTTAGTGTACAAGTTGTTTTTTCTAAACAGAATCTTCAGTGTTCAGGTTTAAATACAGTGTCGACACTTTACAGTAAACATGTGGATTTTGTGTTACAGTTTGAACACTCGTCTCTAAAGAGTTTGCCATTACTGAGCTGAGTTAGTGAATTTTCTTCAAGATAAGGAAATTGAGGCACAAAGAAAGAAACTTGCTCCGGATCCATAATGCAGATCTAGATTTTTCTGATTCCAGAGCAGAGTTTTTAATGAGCAAATTAATCTATTTTCAGAATATGAAAAAGGAAAAAATCCGATGGAAAAAGTTCCAACAGTGGAGGAGCTTGGAATATATTTAATGAGGTCAGAGTAAAACATAAGACAAGGAGAAGGAAATGTCACCTGTTCATGTTATTACTCCATTTTGCAGATGAGTAAATAGGGCCTAAGACCAAAAAGAATCACTAAGATTAAATTTCAACCCAGGATTTTAAAACCTTTTTTCTATTTCTCTTTCTACCGCTATAATACACCTGTCATCCCAATTCAGTTTTGAGAAGGAAGCGGGGTCCAAATGATATTCAATAACTGTCCCAATATGAAAGGTTTATCAAATATTGATGATGTGACTGCACCGGCTGATTTATGTCTGAAACACTAAGGATGGGCTGTGATGCAGCAGCCTCTCTCCTTTAGCTTCTCCTATTTCCTCCATCTCTGTCACTTCCTGCCCAGTACTCACTCATAAATATTCTCTGCCACTTTTATGATTATTGGTGGTTACATATGATGAATTCTGATACTAGTCAACAGTGGAGGAGCTATTAAATACATTAGCTAATTTTCCCTTAATGCCTCATCCAATATGAATCAATATTGGTTTAATAATTAACACGTTTAAACATTTTTATGTATATTTCATGATGAGACAATCTATGTTTATTTTATGAAGATGAAATATTTAGCTCCCTGCCACTGACAGGCAAAGCCATTCCAGCTTGGAGCTCTCTCTTCACCCTGATCTGGGGCCATCTTTACACATCCTAGCAAAACTGACTCATTCTCATTGACTGCAACCCAGGAGAAGATGCTGTGTTTGTAAGAGAAGTTGAAAGCATCTGTGAAGAATGTCAAAATGCTGAGCAGCAAGTTCTGAAAGGAGCTCACTGGAATATCTCAGAATTCCTGCCCAGCTCTGCCTCCACCATACTCTTCCCTTCAGTCTGAAACATCCTGAGTGTTGCTTCTAAATAACACCCGACTCTCTCACTTTAGGAGAAACAGTACTGTGAGTTGGGATTAGGGGTGTGGTTTACCCCAGTATTTCTCAACCAGGGGCAGTTTTTCCCCTTCCAGGATGCTGCACAGGTAACCTTCTGTAAGGGACTCTTCAGGCTGACATGCCAATAGTGTCAAGTTTGAGATATTCTAGTTCACTGTCAGACATCAGGAGGCTTGATCTCTGGCTGTGCTGTGTGCTATTGTGTGAACTTGGAAGATTTCTAATTCTTGCTTTCTACATTATAAAAAATTACGTTATTCTTGAAATTTGTTAAAAATTAAATGAGACAAAAAATATTAAAAACCTGGTATTTGGTTATGGACTAAACATTTGTGCCTCTCCAGAATCCATATGTTGAAAAATGCCAACCCTCAGGTGTGGAGATGGGGTCTTCAGGAGGTGATGAGGTCACGAGGAATGACATTACTAATCTTGGGAATGAGATTTGAGCTCTTCTAAAAGAGGCCCTAGAGTGTTCAACAGCCCTATTTTTCTGTCATGTGATACAAAAGAAGATAACCAGCCACAGCCAAACTGTGGGTTTTCACCAGAATCCTACCATCCTAGCGCACTGTGATCTTAGGTTTCCAGCCCAAGAACCATGAAAAGTCAGTTTCTGTCATTTGTAAGGCACCCAGTCTATAGTGCCTTGTTAAAGTATTCAAAAATGACCAAGACAGACATGTAGGTGCAAGCACAGCACACTCACCTGAACCTGGGATCATGGGAAGGACTGGAAAACTACATGAATGAGGCAGATTACAGAAAGGGTACACAGTTACTGATTTCTCTCTACCTCCCAACTTTCTAATGCGACTTTGACATTCTTCCATATATTATTTTGAGCCTAGGCACCAAGAGGTTTTGGAGCATCTGCTGATTTTCCTGGAAGCTCGCAACACTAAAGCGACAAGGAGGCTTGCTGAAAAATAGGAGATCACGTGGGGCAAAGATGAATCATCTCAACTGAGTCTATTTTAACTGGTCCAGCTGCAGACCAGAGACATGGCTGATACCAGCCAAGAGGAGTAAAACTGTCCAAATGAAAGCATCTCAGATTGCCAAGTAAGAGAATCATAATTGAAATAATGGTTGTTTTACACCACCTCACTTAAGGGTGATTTGTTACACAGCAAAGGTAACTGATACAGCAAGATAGAGCCCATTGCTGCAGAATCAAGAGGTATCAACCAAAAGAAGAGGCTAGTGTGTACAGAAATATCTGAGGGCAAGAGAGAGAACAGAATTCCTAGCAAATTTTACCTGAAATACTAGTTCTTTTGAGAAGTCTTTATAGATTTTTCTCCTTGAGGGATTAAGAGTTTCCTTGTGTTTGTTTTCAAATTTTTATTTTCCTTTTCCTCCTTGCTGTGGTTTGGATATAGTTTGGTTGTACCCAGAGGCATCATGCTGGCCACATTTGAAGTGCTCAATTGCCTCAAGGACCGATTCAGATACAGGATATTCCCATCATCATAGAAAAATCTTTTCTTTTAATTTTGTGAGACAAGGTCTTGCTGTGTAGTGCAGGCCATCCATGACCTCACTATGTAATCCAAGCAGGTCTCCAACTTGTGTTGCTCCTCCTGCCTTAGCCTCCCAAGTGCTGTGTTTACAGGACTGCACCGCCACACCTGGCATATGTGTCATAGTAAGATCTACTAAGAGTGCTTCCTTCTGCCTCCTGTTTAAGAAAGAGGTGAGGGTTAGGAGAAGCCAAGCGGACAGGCCAACTTCTAAATCCGGGGTCATGATCAACTCCAGAATGATCTGCTTAGACCATTCTGAGTCCACTTTCAAGGCCTCACCCCTAGTCTGACCTCTGGAGAATGGACGTGGCACTGTTATGGACGCTTCTGGGTCAGAGGAGAGCTCGAGAGTCACCTCTTAGATGGCAGGAGAGATGGCAGGAGATGCACGTGCACATGAAGACCTCCACGATGTGGGAAAGAGCAAGAGTGGAAAGAGAAGGCTACCAGCCAGAGACCTGAATTCCTGTCATGCCATAATCTCCACAAAGGTGAGGAGTAGGCCTGTTTATCACCTGCACTTTATGATTTATTAGTAGTTGTATTAGTTTATTACTTCTCTTTTTGCAAATTTCCACAAACTTAATGTCTCCATGCAACTTATTATCTTGAAATTTGTGAAGTCAGAAACCTAAAATGGGGAGTATTTCACTTTCAAATGTGCCCTACTCGTCGAGTAGCTATCTATCATCTCCCTTCCCCCTTTTTCACCACTTTTAAATAAATTTTCCTCTAAATAAATTGTCTACTCTTAATTAAAAATAAAAGAAAGAGACCTCAAATGGATTTCATTAGGCTAAAATCAAGGAGTTAACAGGGCTGCCTTTCTTTCTAGATATTCTAGAAAATAATCTCTTACTTTAAAATGTATAGTTTCTATAGACCATCCATGTCTCTTAGCTCTTGGTTTCCACTTGCCTTTGAAGCTAGCAAAGCTAGGTTGTCTTTCTCATGCTGTGATTTCTCTAGGTATCCTTTTTTGCTCCCCTCTTCCACTTTTCATGACCTTGGGATTATGTGCCCTATCCATTAATCCAGGGTAATCTGGTCAGTTTTACTGGCAACCCTCATTCCTCTTCTCCATATAATGTAGCCATTCACATATTTTAAGGATCAGGATGTGGTCATATTTGGGTCCACTGCTCTTCCTGCTATAGTGATGTAAAAGTGGCCTGTATTTCGAAGTACTTGTGTGATAAAAATATATTTTCTCGAGTTTAGCAATCCACTCTCTGTGTCAGGCATTTTTTTAAGGCAGCCCTTACTTTAGTCTCACAGTGTTACATCTCTATACATACAAAGTGAAGTACACAAGGATCTTAATCATCAAAAACCTATAATATGTTAGAAGAAAAAAACCGAGAAGTGGATAAGTAACTTATATAAAATCTATCTCTCTGAAATATAAATTCAAACTTTGAAGTTAATTATGCAACTACAAAACCAGGGCTATTGTCCATCTTCCCGCTAGCCATAAATCTACAAAGTCAGAAAATGCATTCTCTCTGGGCACTGCAAACTACAACTTCCTGAGCTTCCACTATGTAACAGAAAGTATGCCAGGGACTTGGTACAAATTATCCACTTAATCCGCACAATATTCATTATAATGCATACTGTTCATTATACTCTTTCTAGGTGTCATGCATTTCACATACATTATCTCTGTTCCTTACAGTCCTCTTACAAAATTGGCAATATTGCCTCTTTTCTTGGAACTGGAGGAGGAAGATTTAACAAAGTTAAATAAACCACCTAAAGCTATTATTGTTATTTATTTAGTTATGTGATAATTTTTTGAGCTTCTACTGCATGGCAGAAATTGGTCTAGAGGCTGGGAATGCAATGGAACCACAGTCTTTCATTCTTCTGTGAAAAGACGGATCATAATCAAGCCAATATATTAAAAGAATTGAGCACCTGAGAGTGATGAGTACCATGGAAAAATGTTGCACTGTTTAAGGATAGAGTATGTGTGTGGAATGTGCTATTCTTATACAGGATGGTTAACAAGGCCTATGTGAGAATCATGGTTGAGCAGAGCCTCCTAAGTGAGAGACCAACATTCCGGAAGCCATCTGGGATGGAGGCATTCTAGGTGAAGGGAATGGCACAAGGAAAAATTCCAAGGAGCTTATGAACTCGGGGAGATCGTGGAATAGCAGGAAGCAAATAGGATTCAAGCAGAGTGTGAGGAGAGGAAAATACCTTTCCTGACAGGGTCCGGAGAAACCCAAATGGCACAAGACAGAGCAATTCATTGTTGAGTTGGAGTCACTAATCACCCCCAACATTGTGGAAAGCTGTGAATCTGAGGAAGGTTTTGAGTAGAGAAACAATTCTGATTTATATCCTACCAAACAATTCTTGGCTTCTGGAAGAATAACAGACTGGAGAAGCAAGGCCAACAGCAATGTGGAGGCTGTTGCTGTTTTCCTGCAGATAAGATGGTTAGCAGCAGAAGTCGTGAGAAGCATTCTCATCTTGGATATATTTTGCAGCAGATTCTGTAAGATTATCTGATATATTGGAAGAAGGGTGTGAGAAAAAAAGAGTCAAGAATGAGCTGGAAGTTCTGGTCTGAGGGACCAGAAGAACAGAGTTGCTATTTACTGCAAATGAGGACGTCTCCGTGGGCCTGACGTCTCCATGGGCCTGACGTCTAGGGAACATTTTTAGCTATGGGAGACATTGCATTATGCTTTTGTGCTAATTGGGAAGATGATCCAGAAAGAAAAAACTTATTTGATTCAGAGAAGCCAGGATGACTTCTAGTTTTTCAGAGCAGTGACCTTGAGGGGAGGTTGGGATGGGAGGGGAAAGACAGAGTGGTATCTAGAGGTAGAGGGACAACTGACCTTAGATAAAAGCACTAACAATGGATTTACAGTAGCAGGAGAAAACAAGAGGTGTGGGCCCAAATCCTAGGATACTGGTGGTAGTTATGAGTTGTACGCATTCTTGTTTGTTTTCCCCTGAAACAGACCACAAAGTCTGAGCAAAGAACGAGAGGTAGGGAAGAAGCAATCTGAGAAAACAGAAAAAATGACAGTCATGGTGAATGGAGTACTGAACTTGAACTTATCTCCATCAGGCTCCAACCTCGGTAAACTCCTCATGTTGTATACAGCTCTGAAATTATCTTGCAAGATGAATATACACTATTCCAACTTGACAGATGACCAAAATGAAAATTTCAAGAGGTTTTGAGGCTCAAGGGCATTCAGCCTGCTAGATTTCAAATAAAGCTGCAGACAATTAACTCACAGCCTCATGAGCTTATTCGCAATCCTTCCTGTAGAAAAAGGAAACACCATGGGAGTGAGCTCCATGAAAGACGATGGGTCTTCACCTTACGCCCCCAGAAATGCTGTCTTTAACTGTAAGATTCCTCGAGTTCTTTCACCTGCATTTTTCCTTAACACCATTGCCGGATCTCTTGTGCATTTACCCATTTTGCCTTCAAGTGTCCTTTCTTCTCAGGTCGGGGGAAGGAACAGGTGTAAGCCTAGCTTTGATCTGCCCCCGTGCGTGAGTGAAACAAGGCAGGGCAGCTCCATGCTGAGGGCTTTTGAAAAGGACTGAACTTTCCTAGGGGAAAAAATGAGGTTAAGACAGAACATCTGCTCTCACTTGCTTTTTTCTTGAACTGAGTCCTATCTCTTCCTTTCCTTTCTTCACGCTGTGAGACATAATTCATAGCTAAATGTGCCACTTAATGGAACCTTGAAATTCTATGTAATTTTCTCAAGTCTCAGGCTTTTACAGGGTAGAAGGAGACCTTGCATCTCACATGTCCAAAATTGCTTCGGGGAGACTAAGTCCTAGCAAAAGATGTGACAGAAAATGTGGGTTCAAAAATCATGGCTCTTTCGGTCCCAAGGCCTGAAGGAAGGTTCTAGAAGGATGATATTCTTTCTAAAACTTTGGAGTAACTCATAGAAAGTGAAACAGGATTTATAATTTTCCAGTCTCCGCAGTCCTAACATGACATTTGCAAATAGCATTAGGGAAAAACATTTTCCCTTGTTTTTGATTATCTAATGTTTAAACTTTCTTTAAAGGTTGTATTCTAAAAAAGGTTGAGTTCATGGAATGGCAATGACTCAGAGACAGACTTCAGGGCTATTTAAAGCCAGCCCTGTGACTTTTAGAGACTCCACCTCTAAAGGGAGTGGTGGGCCCCAGAAGGAAATGGCTGCATGTAAAGAGAGACAGAGAGAGAGAGAGAGAGCACTTTGAACATGTGCAATTATGATTTTCATTATTGATGTAATGTCTGCCTAACCTGCTAATTGGTAAGCTCCAAGAGGGCAAGATTGTGTTACTCAGTAAATGGTTAGTGAAAATGTGTACATAAAACATATTTTCCCTGAGTTCCCTTGGACCATCAGTTCTCTGGACTTCAGTGTCTAAAGGTCTCCATGCTAGGGACTCATTTATAAAATTCATGTTTTCAAGCAACACCCCAGTGTTTGTCTTCTCCCTTCTCCCTGAGCCATGGTGCTGGTTCTTTCACTGAAGCAAAGTAGGTGAGCAAAGCCAAGTTGCAGCAGTAAGCTTTTTGTTATTATAGCACAATATGTGAGACAGGCTAACTTATAAATTGAAATGTGCTGGTTAGCTCAGTGTGGAGCTGGAATTCTAAATAGTGTGGTGCAGGTGCTGGTGAGGGCTTCCCCTTTTGTATATCACCTTGTAGTGGATTGCAGTGGCAGGAGTCTGTGTAGGAGAAGGCTATTATATCTTAAAACTGGAAGCCAGAGAGAGAGGGAGGGACTAGAGTTTCCCCTTTTATAACAACCAGCTCCTGAAAACTGACCAGGTTCCAATAAGAAAATAACTAACCTTTTGTGAGGGCAAAGCCCCAGTGACCTAAAGACCACCAGCTAGATCTCTCCTCCTGTATGTCTGCAGCATCTTTCAATACTACCACTGTTTTAGTTACTTTTCTCTCATTGTTGGGACAGAATACTCGACACCCAGAGTTAGGGGAAGAAAGGTTTATTAGTTCACAGTCTGCAGAGGTTTCAGTCTATAGTCTGCTGGATCCGAAGCAGGGCGGCATGGCAGAGGGGCGGGCTGGCGTGGCAGACCAGCAGCCAACTGGCCGCAAAGTAAGGTGAGGAAAATGCAAGGAATGTATGCAAATAAGCAATGCAAACAAGCAGCTAGTTAGCTTCTTCCTGTATCTTTTATCTAGGCTACCTGCCCCCAGGGCGGCCCGCACTCCCTCCCCCAATCTCAGTCTCACATCCTTGATCCCAGCAGAACGATGCCAAACCGATCAATGGATCAATTTAGTAATCACACACTCTAGA
>PVJO010022616.1:0-27711 GCA_004026905.1 Hystrix cristata | reverse complement strand
AAAGAAAGAAAGAAAGAAAGAAGATAAAAGCTTAGCTTCCTGGATGTGGTGGTGCATGCTTATAACCCCAGCTACTTGAGAAGCTGAAACAAGAGGATGGCAAGTTTGAGACCAGCCTGTCCAAATTAGTGAGACCCTATCTCAAAATAAAATGGAAGAAAAGGGGGCTGGGGATGCAGGTCAGTGATAGAGTGCTTGCCTAGAATGCGTGGTGTCCTGGGTTCAACCTCTGTACCGAGAAAGAAAAAGAAAACCTAGACCTAGACCTAAATTTCACACCTTGTGTAAAAATTAATGCACAATGTATATTAAATTGAAATGTAAAACCTAAAATTCTGAAACTTTTAGAGGAAAATATAAGAGAAAATCTTTGTAACCTCAGGTTAGACAGAGAGATTTTAAATGGTACCAAAAGCTTGATCCATAAAAGAGAAAAACTGGTAAATTGGACTTCATAAAATGTAAAACTTTTTCTCTGTGACAGATGTTGTTAAGAGAATAAAAAGACAAGCTACCAACGGGGAGAAAATATTTTCAAATCCCATATGCAACGGAAGACTTGTATCCAGAATATATAAAGAACTTACACTCTTTAGGCTTATGGAAACAAACCAATTTTTTTTATTTATTTGGTTTTTTCAAACCAATTTTTTTAATGGGCAAACAATTTTGAAGAGTCATTTTATAAAACAAGATATAAAATGGCTCATAAACATATGAAATTAGTCATTCAGGAAATGAGAATTAAAACTGCGGTAAGGTACCTCTACACAGCCATTAGTAATTGAAATTTAAAAAACAGAATGTCGATGCCAAGTTTTGGCAAGGATATAGAACAATTGGAATTCTGATGCATTACTGCTGGTTTTTTTAAATGGCTCAACCACTTTGGAAAGCATTTTGGCAGTGTCATACAAAGGTAAACATACCTAACATATGATCCAGGGTTTCCACTCCTAGAAAGAAAAAAAGTTGACACAAAAACCTGCACATAAACATTCTCAGCAGCTTTATTTACATTTGTCAAAAATTGAAAACAACCAAAATGCCAATTAAAAAAAATGAACAAATTTTGGTACGTCCATATCATGAAATATTACTCAGTAGTAAAAAACAATTGACCACTAGCAACTGACCACCAGCAAGTGCAAGGCCCTGAGTTCCATCCTCAGCAACTCCTCCCTCCCAAATCGACCACTGATACATGCAACAACATGGATGAATCTAACAAATACTATGATGTATAAAAGACGTCAGATACATGAGTGCACAGACTGTACAATTCGAGTTTTATAAAATTCTAATCTAGCCGGGTGTGGTGGCACATCTGTTACTCCAGCCACTCGGGAGGCAGAGTCAGGAAGATCACAAGTTCAAGGCCATCCTGGGCAACTTAGCAAGACTCTGTCTCAAAATTTAAAAGTAGCAAGTACTGGGACTGTAGCTCAGTGCAAGGACTCTGGGTTCAATCCCAGTACCAATGAACAAAAAAATAAATAAATAAACTCAAAATTCTACTATATTATGACAGAAAATATATCTGTGTTTACTTAGGGATGGGAGGAATGATTTACAAAGGAGCCTGAGGGAAGCTCTAGGAGATGTTGGATAGGTTCAATAATTTAATTGTCGTGATGGTTTTACAGATATAAACATATATCAAAGATTATCAAATTGTACACTTTAAACTTGTGCAGCTTATTGTGGGTCATTTATATCCCAATAAAACTATTTCAAAAGATTATAAAAATATGCTAATTTAAATTTTAAAAATCACACATGAAAGGACAATATGTGATTTTTTTTTCTGGTACAGGGGATTGAATTCAAGGCCTTCACACTAAGCTCCATCCCTAGCACTTTTTATTTTTTATTTTGATATAGGGTCTCTCTAAAATGACAAATTTGCCAGGCTGGGCTCGAACTTGGGATCCTCCTGCCTCAGCATCTCAGAGTGCTGGGATTATTGGCACGCATTACCACACAGAGTTCATTTTATTTCTTTTTAAATTTAATTTTATTTTTAACTTATTTTTAACTGCTACATAAAACATAAAAAATTGTACACATTTATGGAGTATCATGTGATATTTCCACACATGTGGAATGTTGAAATTGTAGTGTAATGTTGAAATCAGATTAAACAGATGTATCTCTTCAAACATTTATTGTGGATGGGTGCTGGAGATTGAAGCCAGGCCTCGAGCGTCCTAAGCATGTGTTTTTATCCCCAGTCCCTGTCATTTCTTTATGGTGAAAACATTCAAACTCTTCTTCTAACCTTTTGAAATGTACAGTCATACTTGTTATCTAGAGTTACCCTGCTGTGCAATAGCACGGCAGCACTTCTTGCTCCTCTCTAACTAACTTTCCCCGTCTCTCCTGCCCGCCTACTCTCCCTGCCTCTGGGAACCATCCTGTTTTCGGTGTCTGTGTGAGGTCACACAGCACACATCTTTCTCAGCCTCGCTTGCTTCACTTCACCTGATGATCCTCGGTTCCATCCATATCGTCACAAAGGGCAGGATTTCACTCTTTTTTGTGTGTTCTATTTTATTAGTAGATATTGCTGTTAATCTCCTCCTGGGACTAATTTGTAAATTAAACTTTATTATACACATGCATGTATAGGAAAACATAGTATATATAAGACTTGGTACTAGCTGTTCTTTCAGGCATTCAGTGAGGGTCTTAGAATGTATCTCCTGCTGCAGAAATTCAACAGAAACTGGAAGTAGAGGGGAGAAGAAATGGAGGGAAGGATATGGACTTAAATAGTCCCATTCAATAAAAACGAGAAGTCGATGACTGTGAGTGGTGGCACATATCTGTAATACCAACACTCTGGGAGACTGAAGCAGGAGGACCCTAAATTTGAGCCCAGCCTGGGCAACTTAGTGATTTAGTAAGACCCTATTTTAAACTAAAGAATAAAAAGGGCTGGGGATGGAGCTCAGTGAGAAGACTTTAGGCTTAATCCCAAGTACTGAAAAGCAGGGGAGTGCGTGTCAAGAAATGCTGTCTATAATCAGTGGTACAACATATATGGGTATATTATATATGTACAGTACTATATATTGCATATTATGCACATTATTCAGAGTTGCAAAGGTAACTAGTAGTAGGAAAAATGTGTCATAAGTATATTGTATGTGGAAGAGTGAAAGTGGGAAAAATATATATATAGGAGAAAGTGTCCAAGAGATACAGGGAGGGGAGGGAGGAAGGGGGAGGGAGTTAAAATTTAAGAAATGTCATGTACAAATACCAGTTCCCCACAATGAATCTAATTGTTACGTACTGCAAACATGTACCAATAAAAAATAAACTAGTAAATGAGAGTGAAAGCAGAGGAGGTGGGGGGAGGTTCATAGGGAGAAATCTAGCACCTCTTCCCAGGGAGGAAACCGCTTCAGGGGTTTCAGCTTTGCCTGATGGGTGCTGTAACGTCCTTCAGGCCAGATTCCTGGGGCTGAGTGAGTTGTCAATAGGCAGCTGCAGTCGTTCAGAGTCTTTCTGTAATGAGTAAGTGAAACAGGGGTTTGTGCGATCTGTTTTGAACTATTGCTGCATGTAGCTCTCTTGATTTTTAACTCCTCCTCAGGAGATTTCCAGGTAACCTGGAAAGAAAGGGAGGAGCTGCTGGATCAACCGGCAGGTTCATTTAAATCAGGGTCTGAAGGGAAATGCACTGATGTCGTTTTTTCTGTAGGTGGGGAGAGCTTGGCGTGGAAAACACGAACGATGCCCCTCCCGCTCTGGACACATTTCTCAAGGCCTAGGGCAGAGAAAGGACGCGGTGTTCTTGTTCTCACAGCTAATGAAAAGGCTCATAGTGGCACACAGCTTGCTTCCTGACTAGCGGGTCATGCTGTCTTCCAGTCACCCCCAGGAACACGATTAGCCTCCACCCTGAGAACACAACTCCCCTGGATTCCTTGGCCCTCCCACGACTGGCAAGAAGCAGTAACTACTTCACAGTAGGCAGTGAGGACTGCCCAAGTGGGACAATGTCGGCACAGGTGGAGTATCACTTCTCTGAAGTGCCTGCAAGTAGAAGTGCATTCGATTTGGGGTTTGGTTCAGGTTTTGGAATATTTGCTTATACATAATGAAGTATTTTGAGGATAGGACATAAGTCTAAACACGAAATTCATTTGTGCTTCATGTATACCTTATACACACAGCCTGAAGGTAATTTAATGTCTTTAAGTATGTTTAATAATTATGCAAGTAAAACAGTTGCATGATGTGGAATTTCCCACCTGTGGCAGGTTAGCACTCAAAAAGCTTTGGAGTTTGGAGCATTTTGGATTTCAGACTTTCAGAGTAAGGACAGTCAACTTGAACATACAATTGATTCAGTATATAACTTGGGTTTCTTCCTAACTTCTAACTGGTTTGTTTCCCAGCTTCCACACTTGCCCCGGCTTTCCTTTTCTCTGAGCCAGTCACCAAATACCATCTGCTATCCCTGGAAGCAGTAAAGTACCAGTTAACAGCACACACACCAGAGTCAGACCACCAGGGTTTTCAGCCCAGCTCCATCATTAGCCAGCTAGGGGGCCACGCACAGTTTACATACGTTTTTGTGTCAGTTATCATGTCTAAAATGATAGTGACAATATAGAATTTAACTTATAGTTGTTGTGAGGATTAAACTAGATAGTAATGAGCTTGGCACCCCACTAGGGTTCAGTAATGTTAGCTATTATTTGGAATGAAATATCCTTTCTCTCTCTCTCTCTCTCTCTTGCATACCTCTGCTCTTCTAGTTTGGGATATATGATGCTCCTCTTCACCGACTAATTTCTCTGGTCTTTCTCCAGATATTGTAAGCCTTTTAGTGCCAAATTTTCTTGAAGAAAGGATTTCCCTTTGAGCCTTCCCATCTCCTTTCCATACCCCAGTCCCAGGTAATCACCGATTATCACAATTGGGAAGGCCTTTTATAAATCACTGGTTTAATTTGGTGTTTTTGCAGATTGTCAAAGGTTGGATCCAGAAAGGTAAAGTGACTTAATAAAGATCACACTGAGAGCTAAGCATAGTAGTGAAATCCTGTAATCTCAGCATTTGGGAGGCTGAGGCAGGAGGATTATAAGTTCAAGGTCAGCCTGGGCTACATAGCAAGACCCTGTCTCAAAAAAAAAAATAGATTAAGCTAAACAAAATCTCAACCTAGGCTTACATTAGCAATGTCGAACACCAAGAACTGTCACATTTAATGCTAGTAAATTGTATATATATATATATATATTTCTATACATACCACATATACCAGATATATGTACTTATCTGTTGTATCTGATAACTGTCTACCATGAGTAGTAGGCCAGATGTTAAGAGGGACACAAAGATGATTTCAAGTCACTTGTCTCACTGGAAAGTTGGACCTCAGAGACTGTAAGGTACTATATGTCTTGGGAAAGGGGAGGCTCTCCAGTCCTTGGTTTGATGCACTGATATAAATCTACATATATATATGAATAGATTTATAGCTATATATGACATATATAAATATAGACATCATTTTGTCTATATTATTTTATAGTTTTGCATATGCACTGCTATATTTGTGTGTGAATATACATATATACATATGTATATAATTAGAATTAGTTTTGATTGAAGCATTTAGTGAAAGCTGCCTCATTCCAAACACCATCATACTGCCTGTCACAGTTACTTTTCTCATTGTTGAAACAAAAGTTCCCAACACCCAAAGTTAAAGGAGGAAAGCTTTATTTGGCTCACAGTTTGTAGAGGTTTCAGTCAATAGTTGGCTGGCTCCAAGTCAGAATGGCATGGCAGAGGGGCATCACAGAGGAGAAACAGTTCATGGCAGGCAGAAGGCAGCAAGACAGAAAACAGCAGGTGACAACAAGCAATGACAACAGCAGCCCTCTTTCTGTCCCTTATATTTTATCCAGGCTACCTGCCCTTGGAGCAGGTAGCACTTACACCCTTAATCTTAATATCACACCATGAATCAATCACAGCTTCACATCCTTAATCCCAGCATCATGCACTCTAGATCCAGCCACCTCCAAAAAGCCCCACCTATGACCACAGGAGGCTTTAGGGAGAACATCTAGATTCAAGCCGTAACACTGCCGTAGCCTGTAGAATAGTGGGTGTGTCTATGCTAACTGACAGAGTTTGCCAAAGGATGATCATACATAGAACCACAGTATAATTGGTCTTAGGGACAGGTCCCTTTGGAAGTCAGAATGTCTCCACTGTAAAAAGTGGATAAAAGACAGACCCCACGTTTTTGGTGGAAGCTAAGTAAAGGATCATTAAACAAAAAGAAAAATGAAGCACTAATAGGTCTCTGTGAAACCTGAAAGGCAAAGGAGACCTACTGATTACTTGAGGAAAGCTCAGCTTGGCCGACTGGTAGGAGATGTACCTAGACAAAGAACAGAGTTTGTGGAGAGCTGGATAATGATAAGGAACGGATTGGAGTGAACTAATAGTCCAGAATCAGAGAATCCCTGAACAAAACAAAACTGGACTCTGAGTCTTCACTGTGAAAAGTGATCTACAGAGTGTTTGTTCCCTGGAGTCTTTACATATTGAGAAAGGCATGGTGGTGGCAGTGGTAGCGGTAGTGGTAGTAGTAGTAGCAGTAGTAGTTAAGAGGTTCTCCAAAGAGGCATCCAGCAGAGTAAAGATGCCATACTCCTGAAGCTCTTCCCAGGAAAGAAGCCCAAGTGGCTGAGCAGAAGATAGTGGTACTGATTTCTTTATCTTGGTAAACTAGCCACACCCCAAGGCTATCTTGGCCCACTGAAAGCTGTCTTCCAGTCAGGCGTGACTGAATTTTCTCCTGCAACAACAGAGTGACTCTGAAATCCCTTGAAAGCAAATACCAAATATGAAATGATGAGATTCTAAGTCTGAGCCCTCTGGTCACTTTCCACAGATTCTAGTTCAGAAGTGCACCTCAGAATATTTGAATGGATGGATGGATGGATGGATGGAGAGAAGACAGAAGGCAAGGCAAAGGAAGAAAAGGGAAGGGAAAAAGAAAGAAGGAAAGAGAAAGGAAGACATGACAAGAGGCAGTATGTTACACAAGTTTGATCATGCAAACATTATGAAACTATTGTTCCTCCCCACCATGTCGATACTATCGATACGGTTGTTACATTAACCCACAGGCCTTCTTGGAAGCATCAGACCCAGTTAGCATGAGACACTCTCTTTTCCGGGCATACGATGGCACTCCTTCCTGGCTCGCCCCCTACCTTGTGCTTTCTCAGTTCACTTTGCCACTTCCTTTTCTTCCACTCAACTTCTAAATCTGTGAGATGCTCTCAGGCTTAACCTTAAACTCCCTTTTCAAGTTAAGTTCACCTAGTCCCATAGCTCTAAACTTCATGAATAAGATGAACACCCCTAAATTTCTGTCTCTCACCTTCACCTCTTCTTTGAGCTCAAAATTTAAGGTATGTTGGTACGGAATCTGGAGCAGATCCACTTGCGTTTAGAATTCCGGCTCCATCATTTACTGCGACCTTGAGCGAGTTGTTTAGCCTTCCTGCCTCGGAATTCTCTTCTGTAAAGTGGGATGATAACAACACTTGACCTCACGGGGCTACGAGAATTAAATTGGTTTAATATTGTGTAAAGCATTTGGAGCTGTACAGAGTAAGCATCGGTAATTGTTAAATGATGATGATGGTGGTGGTGATAGCTGTCAACTTGACATCTCTTGAATGTCTCATGAGTATCTCAGACTTAACACGGTCAAAACAAGACTTTTGATTTCTTGCACCAGCAGTACACCTGAGGACTCAGTTTTCTCCACGCTGTAGCCAACGCCTATTATTTGCAGTTTTTAAAGTATCAACCCTAATACGTTTGAAGTGGTACTTCATTGTGGTTTTGACTTGCATTTCCCTAATAATTAATGATGTAGAGCATCTTTTCATGGGTTCCTTGGCTATTTGTATATCCTGTTAGGAACAACATCTATTTAAAAGCTTTACCAATTTTTAATTGAGTTTTTTATGAAATCCTTTTTTTTTTTTTTTTTTTTGGTGCCGGGGATCGAACTCAGGGCCTTGTGCTTGCATGCAAACCAAGCACTCTAACCACTGAGCTAAATCCCCAGCCCCTTAATTGAGTTTTTTATTTGTTGTTGAGTTGTAGAAGTTCTTTATATATTTTAGACATTAATTGCAAACATTTTCTCCCACTCCATGAGCTTTGTCTTTTCATTCAGTTAATACTCTCCTTTGGTGCACAGACATTTTTTCATTTCGATGACAAGGATGTCCTTTGAGGGGTTAACAGTTGAGGGAGGCACTGGGACTCAGCCTAAAGTGCAGGGTGGGAGGGCCGCTGTTCAGAGGAAGACAGCACACCAGCAGGCCGGAAAAGGGTACAAGCCGTGCAGCGAAGTCCTTGAGTTTACTGAGAGTTTGCTAGCCACAAAGCACTATGCTAAGAATGATACAGTCATTGTCTCATTTAATTCTCCCAGCAATTCTGTCTTGTAAGTACTACTGGCCCTAATTTATTGATGGGGAAACTGAGGCAAGGAAAGATTAAGCAACTTGTCCACAGTCACAAAGCTATCAAGTGACAGAGCCTGGCTCTGAGCCCAGGCAACCTGGCTCCAGATCCTGTGCTCTGGGCTACTGGCCTGTACTGCTTCTTTACTAGACAATCAAGGAGAGCGGGGCAGGGTGTGGGGCGTACTGTGGTTATTAACACTCTGACGATGAAATAAATCACAGGTGGTAGCTTGAACTCACAGGTGGTAGCTTGAAAGCACGCCCTGAAAGGATGGAGAAAGTAGTCAACGGGTAGCCCTTGTTTATGTGCTTGCTCCACAAAGGTAGTTTTATTTGTCAGAGCAGAATAGAGTGGCGCTGAAATTCATGGACTTCGGTATCAGATAGACTGGGGCTTGAATCCCAACTTTTCCATTTACTGACTGGTGATTTGGGGCAAATTATTTCCCTTTATTCTCTGTGCCTCAATTTCCTCATCTATACTCAAGAACAAAAGCATCTACCTCATAGACTTGTTTTGAGAATTTTGGTTTTTTGTTTGTTTGAGAAAAGATCTTTCTATGTAGCCCAGGCTGGACTCAAACTTGCAATCCTCCTGCCTCAGCCTCCCAAATTCTAGGACCACGAGTGTGCACTCCCACACCTGGCTTGTTATGATGATTTATTAAGATCACTGAGGCAAGGAAGAGAACATTTGGTACATTTTAGATATACATAGTGATAACATTCATCATAGGAAATTTGTACCAGTACATGATATATCTTGCTGCTTCTTTTTTTTCACCATTCTCCTCCTCTCCCTTCAACCCATCCTCCCTCCTTATTTACAAAAGCTTTGTTTCCATTTTTTTCCTTCTATTCATTTTTCTCTTGTCCCTCCGTTCCTTTCTCCCTCTCCCTCCCTTGTTCCCCTTCCCATTCAAACGATTTCTTCCCTTCCCCAACATAGTACATTTTAGAGAAACTGAAAGTGTAAATAAGGACTAAAATGTATTATATAACCTTTTAAGTGAAGTTTAATCGCAGGGAACAAGAGTGAAAATGCTGGCTGTGTGGCTTAATAGGAGACACTGGATAACCATAAGAGGTAATTCATAAGAGGTTATGTGTGAAAGGCAAACATATCCAATTTCTCAGTTTTTTTCCTTGCTGCCCCTGAATTGATTAATTTCAGAGAAAAAGAAGAGGGTCCAAAGAAGAGCCATCAAAATGATCAATAAAAGGAAAAAGCAACTGAGTAGTGCTAAGGGCTTTTAGTGAAGGACCAGAAAAGGTGATAGGGAGAAGGGACGTTCTGAAGGTTAAAAACAAGGCATCCTCCAGAGTCCGCAGAGCTGCAGTGAGCTATGAGAGGAAGGGACAGGTAGCCTGGGCCCAGCTACCTCCACCCACTGAGCACCCCATCATGGGCCCAGCATTGGGCCAGATTCTCTGGCAGATCAAAAGAATCTCAAGGCTTGACCTGTGCCCACGAGGGGAGAGCGACAGAGCCGTGCCCACGAGGGGAGAGCGACAGAGCCGTGCCCACGAGGGGAGAGCGACAGAGCCGTGCCCACGAAAGGACAGCTTATTGTCCAAGCCAAGAATCCAGATGCAGCCACTCCCTCTCTGATACATACCTAACGACTATACAGTGAGGAGTGCTGAGCATGCCTACTTTGAAGAGGATCTTTATAGGCGGAGGGGCTGGAGTCATCAGCATAATGCAGTTTGGGTAGAAAGGATGGAAAGCAACATAGATCCTGGGAAGTAGCAAACTCAAAATGCAAAGACACGGTATAGGCAAGGAAGAACAGGCAGGAATGAGACGTTCTCAGAAGGGAAGTGGACCCTAGCAGAAAAGTTTGGATTTTAAACTGCAGGTAGGTAGTGGCAGCAGCTGAAGGGTTTTGAGCAGGAGTGTGTCATGGGTACCATCCATGATTTGGCAAGATTAATCTGTCTAGGCACAGTAGATTGGAGGTGGAGTTAGGGAGACCAAACCGAAGACTCCCTTAGGGATCCTCCTGCAGCTGTAGCCACTAAAAACATGCTCAAGAGCTGACAGAGTTTGTGCCTCAGTTGACAAAGCCTGCTGTGGCTCAGTTGTTTCCAAAAGACGCAGTCTGCACTCCGATGCCACAGTCTCAGTTCCCTTGGACCCTCCTAGCCCAAGGAGCTGGTCATCATTCAAAGCACATCTCAGCGAGCCTAGGCCCATACCAAGGACAGATTTCTGGGCAGATGATATCTCTGTTATAAATAGAGAATTTGACTCCAGGTGGGAAATTCAATTTGTGGGAGCAGATGAAATCTTCTGAAACCAAGATCTGATTTCCCAAGCAAATGTCCTTTGGTCTTAATGAACAAGAGAAGGCGATAAGGAGAAAAAGAAGCTATAATTAGGCCTTCTCCCTAAATAAGAGGCTTCTTGGATCACCAGGACCCTGCCTGCAGCACCTTAACAAATGCTTCCCATTTCTGAGCCATGGTTTTGGAGGCACAGAATGCCATTAAATACCGATGCATCACTTAGGAATGGTTGCAAAGTGCTATTCCACTCTTGTTATTCATTAGCAACCCCATTTCCCACCAGCTCTGCTCTCCCCCTCCTTTTCCCATGCCAATCCTGCTATGCGCCTGGGAGGTTTACGCAGGTTGAAAAGATGAGAACTCACAGACAGAAAGGTTAATCAATTGAGTCCAGGTCAAACCCAGCAAGTTACTGACAGTCCAGTAACGAGAATGTTCTAGTCAGACCTTTTGGGGGGTTATTGCTTTAGTCCACTGAGACGTAAAAACCAACTCCTACTTTTCCTTTCAAAGTAGATGTTTGTGGGCTGGGGATTTAGCTCAGTGGTTAAAGTGCTTGCCTTGCAAGCACAAGGGCCTGAGTTCGATCCCCAGCACCAAAAAAAAAAAAAAAAAAAAAAAAAAAAAAAAAAAAAAAAAAAAAAAAAAACCAAAAAAAAACAAAGTAGATGTTTGTTTCCTTCCTGTCTGTAAATGGCAACTAGAAGAAAAGAAGATGAGGTCCTGAAAAGACAGAACGAAGAAAAGAGAAATTAGTGACATAGGAAGTGAATGGCAAAAGCTGACTCAACCACCACAGGTCCAGTATCTCCGAACCCTGTGCTTGGCTCAAGTAGAACAGGCGTGGAAAAGAGCCGGCAATACTTGGTCTAGGAAGCTGTCTCCTCTTACCCGTGCGATCTTGGACAGTCATTTAGCCAACACGAGCCTCAACTTCTTCATCCATGAAATGGGAATTGTAGCTGCCCTGCTTATTTCTCTGTGTTATTGTGAAGATCCAATTGGGCTGTAAATTTTTGTGCATGTGTAAAGAATTATCCAGAGGAACCAGAAGAGGCCCCCAGACTCTCAAACTTCTCAGCTGCTTGCCTCCTCGCTATTAATTATGCCTTTAGAGAAAAGGCATAATAAAAACCTAGCTTTGGACAAAATGCTGACTGTTGGGAGGTCATTGACTCATCGGCACTCACTAGCACATTAGCAAGAACTCATTTACCAGATCTTCAGGGACTCCAGAGCTCTGGGGGAGGTGGATTTCAATGCTTTCCTCCTTATGACCTTTCGAAGGACTTCTGTCACTATGTGATATTTCCCTTCCAAAAGCTCCAGGTGCTTCCTTCTTTAGGTCGGCATCCTTGTGAAAAGCGTCAGGCAGACCCTAGAGTTTCCTCCCTGTGGGATCTCAGGCACAGAGCGGTTAAGTAAAGTGTCCATGAACACACAGTGGCCTCCCCAGGACGGAGAGCCTATCGGAGGCTCACAATCCTCTGTTCTCTACCCTACATATATTTCCTTTCCATCCAGTTTCTCTCCTCCAAATGTGCCCTTGCCCCCAGCCCTACCTAGGTAGAGGTGAGGTAGGGTGAGGAACCGGGCTCCCCCAGCACATGCCTGGACTCCCTCGTGGGGAGTAGCTGTGCTGGTGGCAATGGCAGCAGCAGCAAGCACTTGGCATCTGACAGTCTCCATCAGCATCAATTTAAATTGGTGTTTTGCTTCCTAACTCCAGGAGGGCAAACATGCCTAAGATGCCAGTAGGGGGGAGAGAAGGAAGGCATACAAGGAAGCAATGGGCAATTCCCCAGAGTCTGTCAATTTAGCTTCCACCCCAAGGCCTTCCTGAGCCACTGGCTTCTCTGTGGGGCTCCCTCTGCACGGAAGAGGTGGGCAAGGAGGAGGCAGCAGCTTGAAGCTCTCTATAGAGACCAGAAAAAAAAATCCTCTTAGTTCTGGCCCCCAAGCCCTCCAGAGAACCATCGCTCTCTTCAGGCAGGCCTCGGCTGTGTTTTGATTCAGGTGCTACCCAGATCCGGGGCATTTGTTCAAGAGTCCTGAGCTTTAGGGTAGGGCCCAGGAATCCTCTGTTTCCCAGGTGATTCTGGTACAGCTAGGTTAAGGCCCACACCTGGGGAAATGCTGCATTAGGGCTCCTCTACCCCATTCCACCATACCCCAAGAAAGTGTTCCCGGTCAGTGTCTCATTCCCTTACAGCTCTGCCCTCTGAGAGGTGACAGGCAATCTGATAGATTTATTCAGGCCAGTGCCTTAATGGGCACTAATGACTTAATGTACTGTCCATTCCAGATAGCATGTGCAATTTACCAGGAACTTCTGGAGACTGGGCCTTAACCCAAAGGAGAATTTCTGGCTCACGCAGCTGGAGGGCAGGCGAATTGGAGTAAGGGGAAAGCTGGCGTCACACCAAGTGTGGCTGCCCACACCCTCGGGGACCTAAGGCTGTGGCTAGTTCTGCTGTGAGTCCTGTGAGAGAAATGGAACCTGACAAGAAGACCGGCTCCCCCACCACACCCCCACACACCAACACTCCAAACTCTTCTGGTCATTCTGCTCACCACTGTCTTCAATAGAGATAGTGAATAAATGCAGAGCGTCAAAAGGCAAGGATGTGCCAGGGCTACATGTTCATTCAGTCAGTCTCTACCTCCTGTGGGGTACACAGAGCCATGAGATAGACACAGTTTATGCGAGGAGTTTAGAGACATGAGTACTTTCATGGTAAATCGCTAGTATACTACATAGTACAATGTGAAAATTCACACGTGTTTTCAAAATGAAATGTGAGACATCAAAGATGTTTTATGCGTTTGGCCACTTTGGCCTTTACTTCCAGATTCTCTTCTTATTCTGTGAGCAGGGATTCTGTGTTTGCCTAAGTATGGATTAGTTTATCGGGTTATCTAAGACCAGGACTAGGGACAGATAAATTTTGCTAGGAAGCAGGGATTACATCCAGAAAACACCCGGAGCATGAGAGGCTGTCTGGGAAAGGACACTCTCAGAAGAAAAAGGCCTTTCAAGGGAAGGTGTGTCCGTGAATGACAGAAAGAAGTCTCGCCAATACAGTACTTATTGGGTAAGTGAAGTGGACAGAAGCAGGCAAGGCTACAGGGTTTCAGCAGCTGGGCACTGAGCAGCATTAGAGAGACCTGCGCCTCATCAATACAGTGTTCCCTTGACTCCAAGCCCACTAGAGGAGCTAGGAGCAGTGTGACTGACTCCCTTCGGGTCACCAGGGTACTGTGGTTTGTGAGACCCAGTTCCGAACAGAATATCCTCTCATGACTGAGCGCTTCCTTACAGGTTGCGGGGGGGGGGGTGGCTGGGAGCTAACTGTGGTGGGGCCCAGTTGATGAGCAGCTGAGTTCAAGTGAAGAGGGTGTCGCCAGCTAGGCAAGACTCGCGATGTGGCTGGCAGGCAGTTTGCTGCTCATCAGCCCAGTGCTTCCTCCAGCTCTGGCCCTTCGTATCTCCCAGCTCACAGCCCGATGAGCAGGCTCAGCTAGCAGACCTTTGTCTAAAAAGCCCTCTTAGCATAATTGCCCAGCCTTTAGTCCTCCTTCCTCCCAGGGAGCACACTGTTGAAATGACCCTTCCCTTCTCCACTTCATTCTGGCATTCTGTTTCCCAGCTCTCCTGCTAACTCCCAGTTTCCCCAGTAGCTCAGGAAGTTCCTGTCCCTTTCTTTCTATCTACCCTGTCACCAACACCAGGGCCCTGGTTGGTCCCTGGTGTTTTAGGGCCTGGTGTTTTAGGGTGGGTGAGTGTCTTGCTGAAAGGCAAGATGGGGAATAAAGAGTTGGGGGCTGAAAAATTACAACACAAGTTTCTGCCTATGTCTTCCTGATGCCAGCACCCTTCCTCCTGTCACCCCGGGGCCTGCCTAGCCTGTCTGACAGTCCTCTTGCTGCCTTGACTGCACTTCTGACTCCAGACTGCTGGTCACCCTGCTCTTCATTCATCTCTCTTTTCCTGGGTGCTGATGGGTGGACAGACAGACTCAGCAGAGGCAGGCAGCTGAGTGATGTCTCTGCGGAAAAGACTAACAGCCTCTCTCATAACTGTGTAATGTTAGTTGAAAGTTTAAAAGTCTGTCTTTTTGGAGATGTTATCACTCTGTTATCAAATAGGCCTGGGTTCAAATCCTGGTTAAACCCTATTAGCTGTGTAACCTTGTGGAAACTACATAGCCTCTCTGAGCCTTCAGTTTCCTTTCAAATAAGGATAATCACAGTACCTACCCTCTTGGGTTTATTGTGAGGATTCAGTGCAATAATACATGCTAAATGCTAATGAAGTACCTGGCCCATAAGTGCTCAGTGAAAGTTAGACTAACAATTATTACTATGGTATTCTTTGTCATCAGCTGACTACAATCCAGGTTTAGCGTTTTACTGCTGCACGAGTTTTGGCTTCTTCTGCTGTAAAATTAAGGATTAATGGTGTCACCCAGTAAGAGCATCGTGGTGATCATAAAGTGAGTTATGCATGTAGAGCTCCCAGGGCTGGCTGGGGATCCTAGAGGAGAGTGGCAGGAACTGTATTCCACGAAGTGAAAAAGTGAAAAACCGTCCTCCTTTTCCTAAGAACATTAGCAGAGGGGCCAGCTTGCCGTGAGTGAGGGTTCCGTAAAAGGTAGTCAGCATTGCTGTTATTACTGGAAGCCAACAGACTGTCCATCTGTCCCTGGATTCTCAGGTAGTGGTGAGTTGGTTGCTTAGTTGTTAAGTGATGGTTACAGATCAAGATGCCAGTGAAGTCGGGCTGTCCCCATCCAATCTCAGTGTGCGAGGGAAAAATGGTGCCACTTATTAGCTTCATCTCAGCGCATTGATTTCAATAGGAAATGGACTTCTGAGTGCATCAGTCTCATTTGCCATCCAACTGACATGCAATCTGAAGATCTGGAATTCTTGCTCCTCCTCACCAAATTTTAGTGTGACTGGATCAGGACTCCAGTATTTATTGGATGCCTGTATTTATTGTGTTGTGTTTGGGCACAGGGTTAAGAATGTCGGAGCATCTTCCCAGCACCCTCTTGGCAGCCCACCTCTTGCTCGCCTGCCTTCTTTGTTGCCATTGGGCATATGGAGTGGACACAGCTTGTCAAACAACAAAGCCGAAGATGCCCTACGATGTGATTCTCTCTGCGGGGAGGCGTCCCCTTGGAAGTGAAAGCAGCCTGTGTGCAAGCAGGCTTGAGATCTCACTTTGAGCAGCAACGACAAACAATGAAAATGCTATGTCTGGAATTAGGCAGAGTAAGAATAAAATGGGTGCTTAGTAGATGACTAAGAGGCAAATTGGTCTTGAAAAAGAACCACAGGTACCATTTACAGAGACTTTTTGCATCCATTATGACACTGAACACTCTCAGTAACTCCATGGCAGAAGTTCTGCCATCATCTTCACACCGCTGGTGAGGCTCGGAAGGGTTATGTGACCTACCTAAGGTCACAACACTAATAAGCAGATTCTGAAAGTCACATACTTAATTTGGCTTATTGTAAGCCAGACAGTGCCTCGCCGGTCACTCAGGACCCCACAGAAATGCATTTTTTCCAATGACCCAGTCCCTCCCAATAACCCCCCACACACACCTCCATTCTTTACTTCTGTTTACCACACAGCAGATTGACTGGAGCCTGGGCATATGCTTCGAGTGAGCCTAGCAAATCGGAATCATAAAATGCACTTGCTTTAGTTATTAACCCATTAGTTGTACTGTCAGCACAAATACAAATCAACTTGTTGGTATCTGTGTTGTTAATAATAAAGGCTGAACTGGGTGAAAATCAGGGAACCCCAGAAGGGATCCAAACTCCTGAGACACTACCCCAAGGAAGCCAGCCAGGCACTGTCCAGCTGCCAATATTATTATGCATCCTGGACAGCTGCTCAGGGCTCTGTCCCCAGTCTCTGAGGTGGGAGGCAGACTCTTCATCTCTTTCCTTTGGAAACTAGGTCTGAATTACTTTCTGGCTAGGCTTTGTGTGTGTGGAGGGGGCTAGTTCAGCGTGTCTGTGGCTGCACATGTGACTGCGTGTGTCCCTGGGATTGTGTTGCCTTCCTTGGAGCAACCTTTTGAATGTGAGTCTGCCTTTGTGTTTGCCCTGTTTGCCTGAAGTGCTGTGTATTTTCTCCCTTCAAGTCTTCACTTTCACTCATGATCTGCTTTTAATAATTCCATCAGCTGGTTTTCCCAGCCTAGGCTACTTGCATCCAGATGCAGGGAATTTCCATCCTTTTTTTTTTTTTTTTCGAAGTAGGAAATGCCAGGAAGGAAGCAAGATGTGTGCTCAGTGGACGGATGGCCAAATCTGCTAGTAAGCTACTCTCCTGCTGATCCCAGCTGCCGGGAGCCACAGCCTGTGCTGGGAGCTCTCTGCTGTATCCTGGAAATCCCACATGGCTTAGGAGAACATCCTCTTGCTCCACAATTGCCCCTCAACAGCCCTCCAGCCTCTTTGAGGCTTTATTCAAGTGCTTCAGTAGAACTGGAGTTGAGGAAAAGATTCTAACTGGAATGGGTCTCCTTTTGCCAACAGCCTTCCTTCCAGAATCCAGGCACACAGGGGAATTAAGGGGGGCTCACTTTTCACCTTAGGATGCCTCAGGCCCAAATGGACTAGCATCAGCTGTCTCCAGACACTTGGAAATTCACCACGTACTTGGCATTACAGAGGCTCTTCAACTCCCCTGTTTCTTGCTTCCCTGGCCTCAAATTGGCCCTCACAGACCACCGTCCAGCTTCCCAGTCCCAATGGGGACTGAGGCTCTGCTCTGCTGGGGAGAAGAGTGGCCTGGAGGTCCTCAAAACTCCCGGGCAGGGGTCTGAAGCCCGCTGGGAGATCAAGAGCTGCTTTTGAATCACAGCTGCTGTGTGTTTAGTATTCACAGCATGTCTCTGAAAAAACGTCCTGAGATCATCAGGCACTGTGTTGTGTGCCTGGCGGCTCTCCTTCAGGGTGTGTGTGTGTGTGTGTGTGTGTGTGTGTGTGTGGCCAGGACCCTCCCTCCGTCTGCTAGTGAACACACCCTCCGTCTGCTGGTGAACACACATGCACACACACCTTAACCTTCCCTCCTCACCGAACCACTGCACGCTCTAAGCAGACCTCTGCCAACTGGCAGAGCGCGCTCGCACTGAGGTGGGCAGGTGGGCTCCTGGGCTGGGCCTGGGCTTCAAGCCGTTTTTGCTCCGGTGCTGGGGTGAGGCGCTGGCGCTGAAAACAGGAGCCAAAGGCGAAACTCAAGGTGCGTGTGAATGTTGGCGGTGGTGACCAGGAGCGGTGCTGCAGGGAGGGCATCCCCCGGAGAAGGCAAGCAAACCAGGGGCGAAAGGCAAGGTCGGGGCCAAGCCACGAAGTCCCCGAAGCTGTCGTTTTCCCGCTGCCCCTTCTCCGCAGTTTCTTCCTCACCCCACACCCTCTCCCAGGTTCACTTTGGAAATTGGCTTGCCCTCTTGGCTGCCAGCAGTTCCCGGCAGAGCCCAGCCGGAACGGTCTGGTTCAAGAAGTGAGGCAGTGCCGGACTGGGTGGCTGGGTTGCTGGGACATGTCTTGGGAGAGTCTTTCCTCAATTATCAATTTGGTGTTTATTTTTAGTTGTGACCCGAGCCAGGAGCTGCGCCTTTAAGCATTAGGGGAAACCGACGCCAACACTCGAGGGTCTGGAGGCGCCGGAGAGGCCCCTCATTCTGCGCTCCCCTCTTTCTTCCTCCCTCCCCTTCCCCTTCCCCTCCCCCTCCCCCCGCCCCTTCTCCCCTCCCCTCCCCTCCTCGGCCGTCCGGCAGCCTCGCCGCCATCCGTCACCTCGCAGCCTGCCGCACTCCCGGAGCGAGAAAGCGAGGAGCGAGCCACGGCGATGGTGCCGCCCGCGGCGCAGCCATGGAACCTGCCCGAGGAGCCCGCGCGCGCCGCGGCCAGCCAGCCCGCAGCCCGCCGCCTGCGCGCCAGCTCCCCGCGTCCCGGGCCAGCTGCGGCCGCCCCGCCAATCTCTGCCCTCCCCGCCGCCCGGCGCCACTGAGCCCCACGCCCGTGCCGAGCTTGGGGACACGGGCGCCCTAGTCCCGTCGCCGTCGCCACTGCCTGTGCGCCGCCGCTGCCGCGCCGCTGAGGCAGAGGAGGAGGAGGAAGGGGAGGAAGGTAAGAAGCGCGCTGCCTTCAGGGGGGCGCGCCCGCAGTCTCAGCCCGGCCAGGGGTGGGTGGCAGCGGGGGCGGGCCGCCCGGAGCTAGCTCGGGAGCTGCGGGCGCTTGGAAGTCCCTGGAGCTGAGGACAGGGTGGGGGCGCCGAGCGTCGGGCCGCCTGGAGTTTGGGCGGGCTGGGGGAGCAGCCGGCGGCGTGCCCACTGCCCCGGTGAGTCGTTGGTTTGGCGGGCTCACCTTGGCCGCCGGGGGTGCGGGGCAAGGAGCTGAGCGCAGGGGAGTGCAGTGCGTGCATTATGGAGCCTTTGTGCGCGTGCCGGGGCCATGGACACAGTTGGGAGAGCTGTCGAGATGCGGGGCCTGGCTGCTGGGAGGTGGCCACTTAGCTGAGGTGCCCGGCAAAGCCCGAACCCCAAGGCTGCCAGAAACAGCTGTCTGAAGCATGTGCGTGGTTCCCGGGGCCATGTTCACAAGCGGACACGGACACAAGTGCGCGCGCACACGCACGCGCGCGCGCGCGTGCACACACACACACACACACACACACACACATACACACACGGCAGCACCACCTTCCCGGGCAGGCGCTCAACCACAGTCCCCCCATCCAAAGAGAAAGCATACACACATACAGAGCTACACTTGCCCCCTCCTACTAGGATGCTAATAAAGCAGTCACCCAAACATATATACAGCTACATGCACCCCCTTCAGCACTGCTAAATCATGTACAAACACACTCTTCTCAGTCTGGTGCTTTGGAGCTTGGAGAGTGTGTATCTGTTTTCTCAGAGTGTCCCTGAGAAACTACATGACAACTGCACGTTACTGCAGATCCAGTACCTGCTGCTCCCCCCACCCTCACAGCCACTGTACCCCCTAAGCTTCCTGGTGGACACCTCTACCAGGGTCCTTAAGCACTCCATTCTGGCAGAAAGCACGCCCAACTCTTGTAGTTGTGCCCCTCCACATCTGAGCAACTAGGCTTGCTGCACTTACCCACACTCATACACAGACTAAAACCACTGCAGGGGCAAATGCTGGACACCGTGCCCCCAGAAGCAAGTGGTACCCCCACCCATGCAGCTGCCACTAAAGAGCGCTTGATCACAGTGAACACTGGATTCTGCCAGACCTGGACCTCGCCTTGGCATCTTGGCCAGCTGCAGAGCCCTGGAGTCCACTGGGGTGGTCTCAGCATCCTGCAGCTCTCAGGGAGGGCGGGGCTGTCTCTGGACTGCTGCCCCTTGGAGAAACTGCTATAAGAGCAAGGCTCCCTTGGGGGCGCCCTTCCGGGAGTGGAGGTTTGGAGACTCTATGCTGACTCAGAGCAAAGTGCCAAGTGAGTTTTCCCAGGGGGAGACTCCAGTAAACAGCATGCACACCAGGGCCTAGAGGGCCCTGGGTAGCCTGGCGATTATGCCACCAGAGCCCTCAGCTGGAAGACCTTCCCCCTCCCTCCTTTCCCTGCCTGTCAAGCTCACTGCAGGAGAAGCAAAGGGAACCCAGTTCCCAGCTTCCTGGGAGCCCAGAGAGCTTTCCTGGGAAGCCTTTGCCTTTTCCACTGAGCAGAGTACTCAGCCCCTCCCCCTCCCCTGAGGAGACCTCCACAAGACTTGGCCATGCCCAAGCAAACATGCTGCGTCTACCAAATTTCGTGGCTTGTTTTTTTTGTGTGTGACAGGATCAATTCAGCCTCAGCAGCTTGGCCTCAGGGTACCCCTAAGGTGAAATAAGATGTAATGTGTATGTGTACACGGAGGGGAAAGCAAGGTTGGGGGGAGGCAAGGACTAGTGAGTTTGACTGATTTAAGCAGGCGCCGGTCAGACTGTAGCCCTTGGTAAAATCGTGACAGAGATAGCGTCAATGTCACAGCCCCCTCCTGGCTCTTGCCCCTCCCCTGGGCCACTCGCAGCTCCTCTGGGTCCTTTACCCCACCCCCTTAGACCATTTAGGCCAGGGTTTGCTACCTGCTTGGGCAAATCTGATGGCAGAATCCCTACTGCGGCTAGATATTAATAACTGATAGAGGTTTACTGCCTATACCTCACAGGTAACATTTGTCATTTTTAAAGGCGGCAGAGGAGTGGCTCTGTTGGCCGGGCTTTCAGGCACCTGTGGCAGGAATCAAGCCAGGAGCATTCGTGGACAGTGTGTCGTCTGTCTGCTGTCAGGGCCTGAGTTATGCACGATTGGTATGTGGGAGTGGGGATGTGAGAAGGTGGGATGTAATTATGAAGGGCTTTGAGGCCCACAGAGAGAAGGTTGAAATTGAGTGGAGAGGCAATCGGGAGCCGCTGCAGGATTCTAAGAAGGGAGGGGACGTGATCTAAGCAGGAAAGAGACACTCAACGCTGCATGTGAAGATATCCTCCGCTCTCTCTTATCAACACCCACCACCACAATTGTCTATAAGCGTGGGCTGAAAGCCACCAGGGAGAGGAGCACAGCCTGAGCAGGGGGCGGGCGCCCTAGGCTTCGGGTGCTGACCACCTTCTGGATCCAAGTCGTCCTGCAGCGGCCAGGCTGTAGACCTGAAGCCAGCAAGGGACCCCATAAGAAAAAGCTACCTTGTTGTTGGTACCGTGGCTATGGACAGCACCATAAGGCTTTTGGGTAAGAGGGGAGAAGACTGGGGACCTATTTTGAATCAGGCAAGGGAGGGGTCCCTCTGGTAAGAGCTGGTAAATGCTGCAGTCCAAGGGTCTTGAGAAGTGAGCTGTGTGGCTAGACTGGGAGATTTTGCCACCAATAACATTCTTTGGAAGCAGTAGTAGGTTAAAAGACGTACAAGAAGAAAGCTCTGCAATTGCTGATGACAGCCACAGGATGGGCAAGGCACTGGGAGTGGAGACGGGGTAGGGGTGAAGCAGCCACAGTCCTGCAGGAGAGGTGGGAGGTGTGGGTAGAAGAGAAGCATTTGGCCAGCACCGCCCTACCGCAGCAATCCCACTGCATCCCTTGGAGGGAGCATGGGTGGATGTAAGACCACAGAAGCACCCACCCCCAACTGTGCATAAATGATTGGGTTCCATGGTCAGCCCTGGCAAGGGGCCCTGAGGAAGTAACAATAATGCAACAGAGGAAGGATCTGTGATCTTCTGAGGCCTCTAGCTAGCTGATGCCATACACACACACACATACACACACACACACACATGCACACACATGCACACATGCACACACGCACACCCCCCCACACTATATATGCCTGGAACAAATTGTTGGAAGTGAGACTCCTTTAGACCAACCTGGCTTCCGAAGGCTTACGCATTCACACCGGCCCTAGCAATCACTTCTAGGGGGACTGGGGTGGTACCCATTTATCCTGAGTGAGGACACTGAGCTTGGACAGGTCTCTGGGAGGAAGCCACACCCAAGTCAGCTTCAGCTTGAGGGCCAGCCCTAAGGCCATTAGCATTTGCAGCAGAAAGCTCAGATCTGGCTCTTCTTTCAAGGACTTCTGTTTTCCTCTTTACCATAAATTCAGAAAGGAAAATGTTCTCTTGCATTTTCTACAGCCAAAATGAAACACTCTCAAAATGAGCTGGACCTCATTTTGAGGGCCAGGATCAAGGTGGTAGTGTAGGGAGCAAGTGGAGAGAACACACCATCTTTCCTCCTTTTCAGTTCCCCCTCAGATGAGCTGCTAAGGAAAAGACAGCATCTTGGGGTTCTGTATTGTTTTCCCCCCATAATAGACAACACGCCTTTTTCCGAGGGGAGACGCACCAACCACAGGATGGAACAGTGACGGCCCAGTGGCACACGGGCACCTACTCCTTCACAGTCAGAAAATGAGCCTAGAAATGGAGTATGTGTGTGACATGGGGGTGGGGAGACCTGTTTACATGCAGCCTGTTTGCATGTTTGTGTTAATGAACATGAGCCTGAGCAGGTGTGTGCACACCAGCAGGCTTCCTGGAACGTGTGTCGCGGCTAAGGGCCACTCTGCGAGCCTCAGCCCCACTCTCACATGAGTCGCTTTAGCCATCCCCAGCTCCCGAAAGAGCGCTCTGCCTGGTCAAAGGGTTTTCATCTTTCTACCTTTGTGACCCCTCCCCCACCTGTTTCCCATTTTCTTGCTGCTTCCTCCTCCTTCCCCTCAAATCTGGGTGTTCTCCAAATCCTCCTGCTTCCTCCTTTCTTAATTGGCAGAGACACACAGCTGTGTCAGGGCTTTCCCCTGGCACCTCCTCCTGGCCTTTCTTCCTTCCCTAGCCCAGACTTAACCCTGCTCCCGAGGCTCAGTCCTGTGTCTGCAGCTACCAGCTGGACGTTTCCCCTTGGATGATGTGTGCCATCATCTGTCCCACTCTTTCTCAAAGGTGACTTGCTCTTCTGACCTTTCTGCTACCACAAGCCTTCCGGTCTCCCAGGGTAGAACCTGGACCCACTGCCAACCATCCCAGTCCGCTCTACCCCCTGCCGCTCTCTCACATCCACACTGCACTGGTCTCCTTCCTTTCCGGCCCACAGTACACACACCGGACAGATTACCATTCAGGTGTTGAGGATTTAGCTCAGTGGTAGAGCACTTGCCTAGCAAGTGCAAGGCCCTGAGTTCCATCCCCAGCACCCAAAAAATAAATAAACAGATTACCATTCCAAAACACCCTTTGTTCATCACACTTCCCGGTCAGCATTCTCAGTGGGTGATAGCCGATGGCCTGTGGAATAAAATTTCACCTCCTTGGCCTGTCCTCAAGGCCTTCTTTGAGAGGCCTAACCCTGTGTGTTCTTCCAACCTTATTTCTTATTCCTCATGCACATCCCTGATTCTCACGTGTTAATGCATCGTAAAATCGCTTGAGAGAACTTGTTATAATGCGGCCGCCTGGGTCCCACCTCCCAAGCTTCTGATTCAGTAGGTAGGTCTGGGAGCTAGAATCCAGGAATGTGAATTTTAACAAGCTCTCCCAGATGCTTCTGATGCACTTGGCATACACATGTCCACATGCACCCTCAACTCCAGCCGTGTTTCTTTCTTCAGAGTCTCCTGAATGTAACTTCTCCACGTTACGTACATCTCTGTTTTCATTCATGCCATTCCACTCACTAGGAATGCCCTTTCCTCTCCACCTACACTCCTGTCCTGTACAAACTCCACTGCACCTGTCCCTCAACTGTGTTCCAGCTCACTTTCTCTGTGAAGTCTTTTCTCATCCTAAGCTGAAGTGATCCTCCCTCCTCTCTGTCTGTCTTTCTCTCTCCCCTGAACTCCTCTGGTACTTACTGTCTCTAAAATACATTTGGCAGGTACATTACTGAGACACTCCATAGTATTTCTTGAATCCTTAATGCATCTCTTCTTCACATGCAAATATAATTTCTTTTATATTTGTCTTATTTACATTATTAGTTCAATGACCAGAGAGTCTGGGGTTTTTCATCTTTTTTTAATCTCTATAGCACACTATGCCTTACATATAGTAGGTACTCAATAAACATTTGTTGAATTGGATTGAATATTTGTTGATTTATATGAGTTAGGGATTCTACTACCATTCTACTACCTCCCCCCTGCACATTAGTTCAGTAAACATTTATTGAACATCTGTTACCTACCTGCATGGCACTGTGCTAGCTGCTATGCAGAATCTAAAGACAATGGAGGCTCCTTGTTTTCATTCTTAGGTGTCTCTGCATTTACAGTGCCTAGTGCATAGACAGAAAAGGCACTTAATAAATATTTGTTAAATGTAGAGATGAGTAAATGCATAGTGAAGGAATGAAATTCAAACAGAAATAACTTAAGCAATAACATGGGGCATCTGCATCACGGAGATATAGGACAGTTATGGAAATCAAGAGTAGGAAGGTAGACTGGGGTATAGTAAATGACTGTCTCTCTCTTTCCTTCTTTCTTTCTTTCTTTCTTTCTTTCTTTCTTTCTTTCTTTCTTTCTTCCATCTTTGCGGTGCCAGGGATTGAACCCAAGGCCTTCACATTGAGCTATATCCCTACCCCCACCCTTGAGACAGGGTCTAGCTAAGTTGCCTAATCACCCAGGCTGGGCTCTAACTTGGGATCTTCCTGCCTCAGCTTCCCAGAGTACTAGGATTACAGACATGTAACACTGGCTTGTTTTTAGTCTTTATTTATGAACATTTTTTACCTCAAAAAATAGAAAAAGTAGTATATTGATACCCATATATCTATTATCCACATTATGTAATTATCAAGACTTTGCAATGATCACTTTGTTTGTCCTTTTATTTTTGATGAAATATTTGGAAAGTGATTCTAAGCGTCAATCATATCATTTTACCCCTAATACTTCTTTATTCCTCTCATAAAAATGGATGTTTTTCTCATATAACCACAATGACATTAACACATCTAACAAAAGTAACAATAGTAATTTTGTGTTATCTACTAGTCCTTAACCAAACATCTTCAATTATCTCAAAACATGACATCCTCAATTATTTCCAAACATATTTTACAGTTAGCTTGTTTGAATCAAAATCCAAAAAAGTTCCACACACTACATTTGGCTGTTCCTTCTTTTAAGGTATCTCACTGGCCCCCTTACTTTGACTTGTTAGAGGAATTAGGCCAGTTGTTCTCCACGATGTCCCCCTCTCTGGTTTGTCTTTTATTATTCTAATTAGTCCTGTCATTGTTATTTCTTGTTCTGCTGTCCCCTTATTTCCTATAAATGGAAATTGGCTCTGGGCTTGATAAAATTCATGTTTACTTTTCTTTCTGTTTCTTTTTCCCCCTGTCAAGGATTGATTAAAAGGGAGTCATCCTGGAGGCAGGAAGACCAGTTAGGAGGTTGTTACACTAGTTGGATGGAAATAGAAGAAGGTGGGCAGATGGACTTGAAGGTAGAAGAAACCTGCTTTACCTACCAGGAATGAGTGGAATAGGAAGGAGGAAGAATCAAAGATGATTTCCAGGCTTTGAGCCTGTATAATGGGGAGAGTAATGATGTCACCGTATGTGAAGGATGAGTTTTTAATGCTAGCAGCAGGAATTGGGGGTAGATAAAAGGAGGAACTGTCTCACAGTAAGAAGCCATCTGCTCTGTTTTTTTCCAGATAACACTATCTTTCCAGAAAATTTAGTATAGCTAGATATTTGGGCCCTCTGGGAAAAAGTTCCAAAAGGAAATCTTTATTTTCTTAAGAAGAATGCTAGTATGTATACCATCAGACAGAGAGAAAGTAATGCTGATATTCCCATGAAGAGCAGCCTGCTGTCCCGCGTGATTAAGGGTTTCTGAGTCACCAGGCTGAGGTGGAGGCGGAGGCGTGCAGGACGCCAGAACTTGGGATTTCTGGAGACTCGAGACCCAGGTCTTTCCTTTCAGTTCCTGGAAGTCTCCGTCCCACACTCACTTCTCCGTTCTGTGTGGAGCCTGCATAGGCCCTCTGTGGACCACAGCAACAGTGTTTCTGCCAAAGTCAAAAATTGCCCGGCAGCCCTACAATATTTATTGAGCTCCAAGAAAGCCCCAGAATTATTTGGTCACCTCAGTGAGAACTTGCTTAGGCTGTTGAATCACATCAGGTGAAAACTACTCTCAACTCCATCCTATCATATCCTCATTCATAAAACCTTCTCTCCCTCTCCCTTTTTCCAGCTCATCCTTCTTCTTGCTTTCTCTTCAACTCCTCCCTCCCTGCTCCATCTCTTCCAGCATGCATTTATTCTCTGGAGTTAATCAAACGCTGGCCCCTGCAGCCCATTGTGTCTCAGATTGATCACTTAAGCAGCATTATTGATCGCTCAGAAAAGCTCAGGGGTGGGAGTATTCAGGAAGCAAGGATCTGACAGCAGATTGGCTGCAAAGGCCTCTGGGCAGCCTCTGCTGCCTGAGCAGTTTTTGAAAAGAGGAGGAGAACCTCAGAGGGTCTTTGCTTATCTCATCCTTCCTTTGTTTGGGAGTTAAGATGTGAACCAAAGTCTATCTATCTATCGAGCACTCCTCGCCTAGCATCTGCTCGTGTTATCGTGAGAAGGGGAAAGCAAAGGCTCTTCTCTTTAGAAATTCATAATTTAACAGAAAATAATAGTTATTCAGGTGAAGCAAGTAAGAAGAATGCAAGATGGAAAACAATTAGGTGCTACATTATTTGCTCCAAACAGTAAGCGCCACAGGAGTTCAGGACGCAGAGACTGAGAGTGTAGGCGAGAACACAGAGAGAGGCTTCCCAGGAGAGGTTGGACTTGAGTTCGATTTCATATAAGGAGTAAGATTTAAACTGTTGACTAGCAAAGGAGCAGGCTTCCAAGGGAAAGGAGCAGTACAGGAAAAAGACTGGAGGTGCAGATGATTGGAGTATGATCAAGAAAGGCTCAGAATGAGGTCTGACTAGGGGAGAAGCTGGATATAGAGGCACAGTGGGGCAACACGTTGGCTGCCTAAGGGGTACCCAGACTTAGAGGACTTTTGAGGTCAGAATAAGTAGTTTGGACTTGGAGAGACTATAGAAGGCTTTTGGACAATTACACACTGTTTTAGGATGGCCAGCCATATAATAGGAAGGAGAAACAACTGAGATAGGGAGAGACATGAAGCTAGCATGTTAGATATTAAGGTGATCAAAGCGAGAGGTGATGAGGGTGGTGGCAGTGGCCATGAAGAGGAGGGTCAAATCCACGAGGCACTTACGGCATTGGCATGGCTAGAAAAGCACCAGCTAGGTTGCCTTGGCTTGTTTTGTCTGTTCCCTCCACCCTCTCTGCGTGAATACTTACACATTCTTT